>JBBMEG010053310.1:0-16210 GCA_037832605.1 Cyclanthera cordifolia
TTACTAGACACAAGGAAAAAAGGATGTTACCTCATATTATGATTAATTATTATATTCTATAATGTTCTGTCTTATCATTTTAATTTACCTATGTGAATTCATGATGAATGGAATATTTAAAAGTAAGAATCACAATTTTCAAAATTGACAATAGTTCGGTAACTCATAGTTCAAGAACATGAACGAGTTTACTTTATACTAATTTAATTTACGAGATCAACGACGTTGATGTTGAACTGAATTTATACTAAACAATAAAATCAATGCGTTATTAATTATTTTCATGCGTTTACATGATATTGAAATGAGGAAAACTATTTTAAATTAAGAAGAAAGGTTTGTTTTGATCTTTCAAAATTAAATAATCTAATTTAAATTTTAAAGACTAAATATGCTTCTTTTTTTTTTAATTTAAAGAGCAAATTGTTTTTAAACTAATTTCCATTAATAAACGATAATAGTTAGTTGGACATGAATTTGGACAGGTAAGATTCCTATAACTGAATGCAACATCAATAGTTTAATCGTAACGAATGTATTTATGATTAAAATATCTTAGTTTGAATCTAATTTATAAATGTATGGTTAAAAATCAGCAATAATCTAAATAATTTTGAATTAAGTTATAATTTAATTTTGTTTTTTAGATTTAGTTGATTTTCGAGTTGTTCAAAAAAAGAAAAAGAAAAAGTTGTTATAATCAATTTCAACGCCTTAAACTATTGTTTTTAGCTGTGGGATAACATTATATAATTAGATAGTTTCTTAAAACATTATATTCGGGAATGAGCACTTACAAAATGACTTTAAAGTGGAATGAGCACTTACAAAAAGTAGTATGACTTTAAAGTGTGTATATATTTGGTGGGTAGCAGAGGTGATTTCAATTTTGTTTTTGTTGGTTTCGTAACAAATCTATAAACGAATGAATATCTCGAGTTTTCAAAAATTGTGTCTCAATCTATGTCCAATAAAAGAAAAAATTATTGATTTTGGTTTTTAATTGGTTCGCTTTTCAGTTTTGATTTCAATTAAAAAAATATGTATTTATTTTTGAATTTTTGTTGTCTCATTTTCAATTTGTTTTTTACTTTTATTCTAGAGACTTTCATTTTACTAACAAAAAGCAATAACTTTAATAAGTATCTCAATATTTGTCATGTTTTTACTTCGTATTTCACATTTAAATTGATTCTTTAATCACATTTAAATATCAATATATATATATATATATATATTCTTATTTTTTATATATTTGGTTCAATTTTTTTATTGATTCTTTCATCATGAATTGAAATCGAACAAATATATTTCACTTTTTTAAAATATCAAACCGAATGATCTAATATTGGATCGATTTGGTCCGTTCTATCAGTTTACGATTTTTCCCTTCATCTCTAGTGGGCAGACCTAAATATTCATACACCTCCATTGTGAAGTTTACTGACAATCTTATTCCAATAAACCCAGAAATTCCCTTTTTCATCATAGGGTTTCGGTGTATGGCATACACTTTTTCTACATGGTAGGTGATAATCATTGGTTTGATGTAGGGTTATTCACATAATATATATTGGGTATAATCACACATTGTATATTTATTTATACTATATACAGGTATTTATCGACACATATCTAAAATGGTAGACGGTAGTCGGGGTGTGGGTTAGTGTCTCAACATGTCACTATTTACGTAATATACACATAGACCGGTGACATAGGACTATAATTGGTAGATTTATTTATACGATAACATATAATTTATGTTCCTTTGTAACTTATATATCCTTTTTCACTCTCATACACAAGTATACTGTTCACTGAGAAATCTTGACTATTTACAAATAAATGAAAAATTTTAATTAATTTTGAGCTATTGTCTCATAATTAATTAGACCATAGTGAGTTTATTTGGAGTTTGGGTCCAAACTAAACAAGACTCAATGCCATTGTAGTAAACCCAAAGATATATGAGCACCCAAAAACCTATAGTATGGGCCCAATAGTCAGGTCCAAAGGTCAAGAAGTCCAAGTCCATAAGTTTATGAGAACTCTATAAATTGAAAGTTCTCTCGTTTACGAATTGAAAACAATAAAGAATAAGATTCAAACGTAAGACAGAAGACTAATAGACTTTACAAGTCGGAGAGCAGCTTTGCAAATCGATATTCAATTCTCCTCCGTTTGAGAGCAAGCTCGCGATATCGTGCGAACAACTACAATTTACAAACACAATCGATTTAAGTACTATGAAGCTTAGACCTAAGAGTGTGCTTTCGTTGTTCGCCGTGACGTTTAGTGTTGCATTTATCATGCATTTTTCGGAGACACTCAAGCAAAATTCTTCCCATTTTCAGAGATACTGTCAATATTTGGTATAGAAGGGACATTCTCTTCGACTCTCATGTTCAAAGAAAAGGGGTTTAAAGCTTTTCAATAATATCATAATTAATTAAATAGTTGAGGTCATTATTTCATCTCATACTTTATTATTATTATTTTTTAAATATTTTGAAGTATATCACATCTGATTACGTGGCAAGTGTCATGCTTCGTACGCATTATGAAATATGTACAAAAAAAAAATTCCTTCGGACTTTTAAAATTTTGAATGAATATAGTTAAATAAACTATTTAATTACGACCGTAGATTGAAATATTTTTGTCTATTATTTTTCATTAATAAAGATGTAAACAAAAACATAAATTTAAATGTTAAATAAATTTAGCAAATTTCCTAATTAATTCCAAGATTATAGTCATTTATTAAAATAATAGTGCAAAACATCTGTACTATGTATGGATTATTATCAAAATTAAAATAAAAAATTAAATAATTTTTGAGGAATAAGCTAGATATAGGGTAAAGATATGGAATGAGGAATAAATCAATGGTCCTTATCTTTAACTTTAGAGCAGATAAGAAAAAAATAATATCATATTTTCTAACCCATAAATTAATGAATAAAACCTAACTATAAGATCTTAAACCAAATTTATTATTTAATCGAAAAATAATCAATTAATTTATTTTTTAAAGAAAAAAAAAAACCTTAATCTTATAAGATCAATTTTATAAAATATCACACAATCGCAATCAATTTGATTTTCTTTTATTCTTAATTTTAAAATGAGATTAAAGTTGAACAAGTAAAAATTGGGAGAGGAAAAGGTATTTTTCTCATAAATATTTTTTTAAAAGAAAAAAAAATTCCCCAAATTTCCTTCTCGGGAAGCCACTAAATCAACATCTATAAAACCACTCCAACTACACTTAATTTTGAACCACAAATCTCATTCCCCAATTCTCATTCGCAAATTTCCGATTTAATTTTCTTCTCTCATAATCATCCGCAGAAATTTCACTCCCAAATCCCCACACCGATGATGAATTCGATTACTCATTCTCGCAATCCCTTCGCCGCCGCCGCTCCAACCGCCGCAGCGGCGGTGCCGGCGTTGAAGATCGATTTCGGATCGTATTACATTCCGAAGCAAAACTCGTTCGGACCGCTCGGAGAGGACGCGTTCTTCATCTGCAAATCGAAGAACGTCTTCGGAGTGGCGGACGGTGTCGGCGCTTGGGCCTTGGAAGGCGTCGACGCCGGCGACTACTCCAGAGCGCTAATGGCGAACTGCGCTGCCGTGGCGGAGGCGGCGCCGTCGGATCCGAGTAAGATTCTGACGGAAGGCTACTTGAAGACGAAATACATAATCGGATCCACGACGGCGTGCGTAATCGCTCTGAGGAACAATGTGTTGCAGGCGGCGAACGTCGGCGACAGCGGATTCATGATCTTCAGACAGAAGAAGCTGGAGTTCGTATCGGCGACACAACAGCACCAATTCAACTGTCCTCACCAATTGACGGGGGGAATTTCTCTGAGCCTGCAGCCGGTGCAGGCTTGGGAGTGCGCAGTGGAGGTTTTCGCCGGAGATATCATCGTCGCCGGTACGGATGGGTTACTGGACAACGTTTTCCCGAGCGAGATCGTGGAGATTTTAATGGAAAAGAAACGAGTTGACTCAGGAAAATTGGCTCGGCGATTGGCTGAGTTAGCGTTGAGTAACTCGGTGGACAGGTTTCGAACGACGCCGTTTTCGACTGAGGCTAGAAAGGCTGGGTTTCGTTACGAAGGAGGGAAAATCGATGATATTACGGTTATTGTTGGACAAGTTCAACAAGCCTACGCCAAATTTTCGTGAAGATTTTCTAATTTTTATTAGTTTTTTTTTTTTTTTTTTTTTTTTTTGTGTGTATATATGAGTTGGGTTAAACGTATTAACTTAACCTCTCTAGCTCTTGTTGTATGGACGGATTAAATTAATCCTTCAATAATAATTAGCAAAATTCAACAATTATCATTTTCTTCATATTAAAATTTAAGAAATTTGCACAAAAAAATATTTAGTCCTTTTTTGTCTTTTTTTAAGTAACTAGATAAATTCATAATTTCTTAACTCTTATAAATTTATAATAAAAAATTTATAAATTAATAGATTTTAAATGTGTATATTTGTTAATTAACTAGTCTTTTCAATATTATAATAATTTTCTCGAGAATATTTTAAAATTAAAAAATTGAATAAAAAACATTAAAAAATATATACCAATAATTCATTTTAATGAAATTATTAAAATTTTGACATTCTTTTTTTTGTTGAGTTAGATGCGTTTGAAATTTTCCATTTAATGTTATATTAATAATTAATTATATTTTATGTCAATAAAAATCAAATTATTCTAATTTTTTTAAAAATCTTTTTGAAAAAATTATTATGATGATGAAAATACTCATTAATTAATAAATATACACACATTTATTTATGAAAAATTTATAAGAGATAGGAAGTTATGAATTTCTCTAATTATAAATTTTAAGAGAGACAAAAACTAAAAGTTCATTTTACCCTCTTCATCGATACAAATCTCTTAAAATTAGTGTTAATTGCAACACTTATCAAACTTATATTAAATTACATTAAAAAAAATCAAGATAAAAAACCTTTTGATTTTATATAAAAGAATTTAAATTTACTCAAATATTATTAAAGGTTGCATGAATTATTATGGCCAACATTACATCTATTAATATAGTTTATGGCACCACTTTTATTCCTTTTTAATTTACTAAAATGATATTATAAATTAACCTAAAATTATGTACATACATAACTATGGAAGTCTAATTTATTTTACATATTGAAATTTTAGGTAGTCACATTAAAGAACTTTGGATATGTCAAGCAAGCTTTACTTCAGCTTATATAAGTATAACTCATTTGGTCAAACAACTACTCAAATTTATTAGACCTCATCAACATTGAGCTAAAACTTTAAAATATTATATTTCAAATAAGGTTGAACTCTTGGGTTTTATTTTTTATTAGATATAAGGTAATATTCACTTTTTAGGGTTTAATTTATTTTTATTTTTTATTTTATTTTTGTTACAAATAGTCATTCTATTAAAAACAAAAGAACCATACATCGTAGTGTTAACAAACGACCCAAGAATGAGAATAACTCTCAAACATTAGCTCAAGTCCCGAACTATATATTGGACGGTGACCAACCAAAGATCAAAGGACCAATAGTAAAAAAAATCGAAAATAACATTAAATTCACTTGAGTCAACGACCTTAAAACAAAAGGATTTTGAGATCCTAATGAAGGTCGAAATTACAACGTCAACTCTTCTATAGTTGATTTAAAATAAACCTTAGGAAAAGCGTAAGAACCACTGAAAAACAAAGTCCCACCAAAACGACACTTGCAAACATTGACTCTGCAAGAAAGTCATCCCTCCCCCGACTCACTCTAGTCCAAGATTGACTCTAAACATTTTTTATCCACCAATTCTAAGATGGAGGGGACTAATGAACTACTAATCCTTCTAAAAAAAAAAAAAAAAAAAATCCAACCAACCCCTAGCCAAAGAACTCATAGACCTTCAAACAAACAACCCAACAAATTGACACTAATCCTAGACTCCACCCTATCAAACTAAGACCCTGTCACTTTTAAAAGTTACGTTAAAACAAGTTTTTAACTACAATTATTATTATATTCATTATTTCTAAATATTCAAAATGAATTCTCATTCTAAATATTTTTAAAATCTACCTTCAAACAACTTTTAAGTTGCAATTATTATTAATCATTACTTCTAAATAATCAAATTAAATCTTTCAACTAAATATTAATTCTAAAGTACTCTTAAAAATTATATCCAAACAATAACTGCGCTCATTACTTCTATATACTCAAAACAAATCATCATTCTAAATATTTTTAGAATATAAACTCAAAACATCCCCTAAATTTATTATGTTCTCTCCTGACATCTAATGCTTGAACTAAGTATGTTGCATCAATTTAAGTTTTGGATAGCCATAAATGTGAGAAAGTATATCAACCTATATCTAAATTTATGTTGTTGTTGCTCGGATTTTGTTTTTTTTAAACGCCATTCGAATTACATTGCTTGTGATCGTTTTTATATTTAAATGTCGATAGATCTTCACTTTGACTCTTTATGTTTCAATTTGTTTTGTTAGGTTTGATCGCCATATTTCTTAGACTATAAGTTCTGAGATTAAAATTAACAACATTGAAAGTGGTATTTTAATCCATTTATTTTTACAATACTTTGATTATTTATTATAAACTTAATTTCCAATCATCAGAAGCGCATCTAGTGTAGTGGTATCATAGTACCCTCCCACGGTACTGACCGGGGTTCGATTCCCCGGATGCGCAATTGCATTTTTATTTTTATTTTTTTTTGTTTTTGCATTTGTGCTTGACAGTAAAACGGCCTTTTGGTGCATTTGTGCTTGCATTTGTTTTTGCATTTATTATCATTATTATTATTTTTTATAATATATTTAAGTCTAGATAAAAATATAGAGATTTTTCATGCGTAAAAAAAAAAAAAGAAAAAAAAAAGTAATATTAATCGAGTTCAATATCAATATTACATATTATATTTGAAAATAGATATTTGACTTTAATTTATTCGAGAAGAAGAATACTTTGTATGTATGATTTATGGTCCTCTCTTTCAATTTGTACTAAAAAAACAAAAATGAATTTGTAAAAATTCTTAAAATATATTCCCTATAATAGATAAAAGAACATATTGTCAAAAAAAAAAGAAGCAAAAATCATTTATATAAAATGATCAAAATATCTTCATTTCAATCGATTTAGTTGATAGTTTTTAATAATTTTCAATTAGTAGTTTAGTCGATAGTCTTTAATCAATAGACTCAAATAATTTGTTGATTGACTCAATTAATTTACTGAAAAGAGGTGAAAAATAAAATTTTTGAAAAAAACAATGGAATATGTATGAATTATTATTATTTGAACTACAATTAAAATTGGTGAATCAAAATTGCTACATATAGTAATTTCCTTAAACATATTATATGTGATGCATCTATAAATTGGAGACTCAACTATAACTGCAATATCTTTTTATAAATATCTATACAACTGAAAAGAAAAATCATCTCAAGGTCTATAATTTATTTTTGGAGTAAAAACAAGTAACGTTTTTTAAATATTAAAAATTATCAACCTCTATATAAATATAAATGATAGAAACAAATTATAAATTATCAACTACATTTGAGGTTTTTTTTCTTTTTTTTTTTTTGTTATTAATTCAAATAGTTCCCTTTTGATTTATAGAAAAAATTAGGGCTAAATTACAAATTTAGTCCATATAGCTTCATGTAAGTTAGAGTTAAGTCTTTATAGTTTGAAAATCTAGACTTTAGTTCTAATGATTTGGAGAAATATAAAATTTAAAACCTACAGTTTCGAGAAATATTTGAATTTAGTTTATATGGTTTGAAAAAATAGAACTTAGTCCCTATAGTTTGATAAAACCTAAACAATAGTCTATCTTATTTGTAAATCATAGGCGAATTAAATAAACGTGATGTATGAATAATGTTTTTTTTTAAATTAATTACTTAGCTCGCATTTTTATCATTAAACGCGAAAATAATTAACTTCTACGTATTTTATTCATCAACAATTATCAACGACAACTATATTTTAGATTTTATTAAATTTTAGAGGCTAAATTTTAATTTTTCAAACCATAAGAATTGAATCGTAGATTTTTTCAAATCATAAAAATTAAAGTCTAGATTTTATCGAGTAGATTTTGTCGTATATGTTTGTAAAAGTGAGATGCTGATATGGATGTGTTGACATTTGTAGATATCACTTTTATTATTATTATTATTATTATTATTATTATTATTATTTTAGTTGGTAGTAAGCACTTTGTACATGCATCTAAGCGTATGTAAGAATAATAATGCACCACGTAGGTACATACAAAAAAATAGGTTAAATAGATATTAAAATGATAATTTCATTTACTAGATTTTTCATGTATAAAAATAAAAAAAATCATGTACATTTAAATTCTAAAAATATTTCTCGTATAATGAGTTCAGTTCAATTTACTGCCTTCAATTCGAACAATAATTTTTGTTTGAATCAGTTCAATTAACTGCCTTCAATTCGATCAATAATTTAATTTTGATTGACGTCGGTATTGAACTAGATTAACATCAAACAATAAAATCAATGTGCTACTAACTCTTAAGTCGTAAATGAGTATTATTAGATTATGAATTTCTATTTTTGGTTTTAAAGAACTCACAAACAAATAGCACATCTGAAAAAAAAAAAAATCTAATACATCCTTTATGATTGATTTTATTCCGATTGATTTTATTCTATTGATTTTGTTCTTATTACTTTTTACTTAAAATATTATTTTGGTAGATAGTCTTTTACTTTTATTTCATTTTAGTTTATAAAATTTTAAAAGTTTCATTTTAGTTCATAGATTTTCATGTTTGTTTTATTTTAATCCCTTAACTTTTAAAAATTAAATTTTAATCTTTAAATTTTATTAAAATTTTAAATTTGGTCTTTATGTTAATAAATTTAAAAATAATATTAAATGAAATTTGTTCAATAATATTAATAAATTTAATACAAGTAAAGAAAATATGTGAACATATTTTCGTTCAAAGGGATAGATGATTTTTTTTTTTAATTTAACAAAAAAAAAATATAATAAGAATCAAATATAACCCTTTTTTCTTTTTATAGTATAGGGACAAAAATTAAAACTTTGAGATAAAAATGAAATAAATTTAAAGGTCCATGTACTAAAATAGAACAAACTTGAACGTTTAGATAATTATATATATATAAATAAATAAAAATATGTGAATAAAAAGTGGTAGTAATTTCCAAAAGTTGAAATTGAGATTTGTAGATAACTACTTTTTACTTTGGATTTGGAAATTTGAGGAATAGGTTATTCATATCAAATTGTTATTTTGTTTTTGGGTTTATTTTTTAATTTTTGATTATTATTATTTGTGAAATAGGAATGGAAGAATAACATGTTTGAAAGAAGATGAGGTGGAAGACAGAAAATGAAACCTCTTCAACTGATATGGCGAAGATGAGCATGGATGCAACTTGAAGCTACTGATGGAGACCACACTACAATTTGTCATCAATGCCAACGTCAAATGTCTCTTTAGAATTATTTATTATTTTACACACACACACACACACAAAATAATAATAAATAAATGGAAAAAAAAAGTGAAAAAAGCCAAGTTAACTGCCTTTTTCAAATCAATATAAATTATTGATCAATTTTACCCAATCTCTAAAATCAGTTTAAATTCAAGTAAAATAATCAATTTAAATTAGGGCCAATAAAAACGTAGTATGGTCAACAAGCATATTATAATAAAAATTCTAAAAAAAAAAATAAAGAAAAAAAAAGAAGCACATTATAATAATTGTAATAGTTGTAGTTTTCTCCTAGCTTTATGCAAGTATAAGAACGGCGAATCTTTAGTTCAACTACAAAAAACTTTTTTTCTTTTTTCAATAATCTACCATAGCCTCTGATATGTTTATTAATTATAAATTTGATTTCTATGATCCGAAAAAGATTAGAGTATAGTTCATATAATTTAAAAGTGAAATATTTGCTTATATATGAATGTAGGCAAACCCTACTCATTGCGTAGGTGTCCATTTTGGTGCCATACATTTTTGTTCTTTTTGTACATGTTGACTTTTTATTTAAAGTGAAATAAAAAATATATCACAAAATGTGCCACATAGACAATGAGTAGCATTTGTCTACACTTTTTTACTATTAGATAGGACCTATAAATCTCATGATAGGTACCCAAAGATTCATAGTGAATTTCGATAGGGGCCTCACTTGAAGCATGTGTAGGCAAGTATTTCTCAATTTAAAAATCAAGAATTTGATTCTTATGGTTTTGAAAAATCTAGAATTTAGACTTTTATGGTTTGAAAAAAATAGAATTTAGTGTCTATGATTTGATAAAATCTAAAAAATATTCCATGTTTGTAAATAACAGTGAATTAAGTATATAGATATAACTTATGATGCATTTTTTTGTCAAATCAATTACTCATCTTAGACCCTCATCATTAAAACAAAAACAACTAACTTCTACATAATTCACCAACAATTTTTTAAAGACTCAAAACAAAAACTATATCCAAAAAAGCTTTTGGTTGCAATCATTATTTTTAAATACTCAAAATAAATTCTCATTCTAAATACTCTTAAAATCTCAATCCAAACATCCATAGATTTACGAGTTAAAAACATTGTTTCCTTGAGAAACCATAATAATGGAGATAAGAAAAAGAGAGATGGCTGAATAGGGGATGAATGAACACACAATACTATTGACAGAGGTGTGAGTTGTTTGGTTATGACTCAAATCTACCTAGCACCACAGCTTAAGAACATAGATGAAATCCTATAGAGAATTGACCTAAGTAATTAAATCTACCTAATTAAAACACGAATCAGGAAAACATCACGGGTACTGTCCATCTCCTATGTAAGATCTGGGATGCTTTCTTTTTTAGTTCAACAAATTTTAAGGATTTGAACTGATGGATCATAACCACAGACACTAAAAGATATCAAAGGAATGAAGACACGGAAGGTGTCTACAAATTAATGTCATAGATTCACATATAAGTTTCAAGAATGAAATTTTGACGAGAGCCCAACTTCAAAACTCAAGCTTTAGACCACCATGCCACTTAGACTGCACCAGTGGAAAGAATAAAATGACCATATATAAACAAAGGCTCCACTAAAAATGAAGAATTAAAAATAAATAAACAAGTCCAATGGATTTCTTGCAGATAGAGTTTTGTAATGGAATTAAGCAAACGATCATAAAATGGCCGTCACCCAAAGGGCATCCATTTCATGTACCTGCAATAAAGCCTACTAGACAACGACATATATCAGGTTGAGAAGGACATATTAAAAAAGCAGACGTGTACCCAGAAGAATGTTTTGGTAAAGTAAAAATAGGATAAGCTAGCTTTTCACTGTACAAGCTTTAGTAGCTATTGCTATCACAAATCCACCAAGTCTAAAATGTCATTTTAAATATTAGCTAGTGAAAAACGTTTTCTTAAAATTGAAAGAAATTATTAAACTAAGGGACAAGATAACCACCCAAGAAAGTTACCCTTTTGTTTAGAGGCGGATACGATATTTGAATCCAAGGGTTGGTTATACATCAAATGAATGAACGAGAAGTCTAAAGCTTGACATATCTCATATACAAAAGAAAAATCCTACATTAACCAGCCAGAAAATCAATAACTTCTATTGTAGTCTTAAGTTAATTACTCCCACTTTTGCGTTTCAAGATTTCAAATAATGTCCTAGTTGACTCTCATCCAGAAAGAATATGATGAACAGAGAAATTAAGAACAAGATAAAGAGAAAAACATGCTGCTAGTACTAACCGAGTTTGAAAAAAGAACAGGGTTGACATGTCGCCTTTGGTCGTGTAGTACAATTACAATATCATTTCTTTTTAAGTTAACCACTTACACAAGCTCAAGCCCCTCTGTATAAGGGCCAGAATCCCACAATACAAGGTGCCAAAATGCATGGTATATAGTCACAAGAGAACAAATATTGCAAGCATCAATCACAGACTCACAAATGCATAACACAGCAGAAAGCATCAATCACAGACTCACAAATGCATAACACAGCAGAAAGCATCAATCACAATGCATAAGTTCCAATTTAAATTTTTAATTAAAAGGCATTTCCATTTCCTCCCTTTTTCTATTTTCAGAAAAAGAATTGCACACAATTATTATTGTCATTACACTTTCTTTTCTTAGCTAAATGATTTGATATGAAAATTAATTGAGAGATTACCGCTGAAGTAAAAAAAAAAGACTACCATCAGTTCTATGCATGTTTTTTTTTTTTTTAATGAAGTAATATAGAAACACTGGATTTATGGTAAAATCCCTCCTTGATACATTTTGTAAAAAAACAGAAAGAAGGTATATTTTTGCTGGTTGTTTTGCTCTAAGTGTTACTTCGTCCATCCTAGTGATTAATGTGTCAGTTGTTTTGTTTTGCTTCTACTCACTCATTTCTAGAGAGAGATGGGTCGCTAGGGTTAGGGTTTTGTGGTGAGGGAGGCTTCGCCTCAATGTTGGGAGACTCATTGCCTCATCGCTAGAGGCAAGTCTTCAAGTTCAAGAAGGTAGTTATCTTCAATGTGGGGGATAATTGGTTCGTCACCGGCGAAGGTTCTTGATAAGGATCATGGAATTCCACAAGATCCTCAACTACTCTAGAAGAGTTAGAATATTTGGAGTTAGCTAAATAAACATCAATTTTCGAATTTTAGAATATTTTATTTAATTTTTCGATTTTAAATATATTTTTAATATTTTAGGTTACAATTTGTTAAGGCTATAAAAAGCCAAGAATTTAGTTGTGAGAGACAAATTTTGATGAATGAAAATAAAAGTTCCCTACACTTTGCAAATTCTTGTGATAGAATGCATGAATTCTAACCTTGATCAAGTTTGATTGTGGAGTGACTCAATCTAGAACAAGATCTTTCATATCTTGCTTCTGGATCTTTAATCAAAGAGGTAATCAAATTCTAATCTTTTCCTCTTGGTTGTTCCAAATCCATAAGGAGGTGTTAATCTCTCAGATCCAAGGGATCTTGGGGCTGAGAATTAGGGTTGCCTTATCAGTTCTCCCAAGTAATGGCTAGGGATGAGGTTGACTTTTTCCCTTTCCCTTAGGGAGAGACGCACCCTGCTTGAACTTTATGAAGACGCGCCTGTTAAGCACGTGAAAGAGGGATGGCTGCTTCCGCCAAGGAGTGATGGAGGGAGCTTTGCGGAAGCAAGGCTCTTCGATTAGGCTCATGGTCTTCTTGAGGTCTTCACTTCCGAATTGAACAAGTATGAATTGATTCTTGCTTTAGGATTGAAGGGGTCGGTGGCTGGAGATCTAGAGTGGAAGAAGGGGTGGAGTGCTCGAAATGTGCCTTAAGACAGAGGGAAGACTGTAGTCGTAGGGAGGGTGGGAAGATTAGAGTCACTCTACTAAATGTTTGGGATTTGAAGGGGAGATTTGAGTTAATAATGATGGAAGGTGTTCGCTCCAAAGGTGCTCCAGGCTCTGTTATTTTGACAGAGAAGCCAATAAAGGGCACAAGGCTCCCCTTGTCATTGACAGTCGAAAAGGTGGAAGTCTTCGAAGTTTATGTTGAAGAGGAGGTGAACGATGAGGTTGAGGCCTAGCATTGGAAAGGACAGAAGGTTGGATATAGAGCTATTCATCAGCGGGGAGCACGACTCGAGGCTATAAGGTGGACCAATCCGGTTTGTTGATCCAGATCAAAGCATGTACCCCTGATCCTTGTGGGGTTGCGAATTGAACCGAGGGATCGGTCAGACCCAATTGGTCCAAGGATCTGACTCATAATTTTTCACTCTTGTTTTTCTTATTCTCGTCTTCTCGTTAAATCCTGTCGTTTGGTTTCTTTTGTTTGGGTCTTCTCGTTTCTTTTTGCTGGTTTCTGTAACTTATAATTGGTGTTATCTTCTTTGCATTATTTTGTTGTGTTGATTCGCTCTCTGAAGGCGCTTGGTGACAAAGGATGTCATGGAACACTTTGTATTTGGTTGGTCTGGGGATTAAGCAGTTCCATTTCAGGAATGTTTATATCCACTTCTGCTTTGGTAGTCATGCCCCTCAGTAGTTAGTATGGTTATACATTTACTCTCCGAAGACTCTCAAAAGTCAACCTTGTTAGAGTCAACAAAGTCTTATGGGACTTTGAATTCCAAGCTTGTTAAGATCCATGTTCGATCAGGTTGTCTTCCTTCAATCATTCTCTTAAGCTCTGGTGATCTGTTGTTGGGGTGGTCTAGTTCAAGTTCAGGGGTTTGTCCCCGTCTTAGTTCTAATTTTCTGTTGTTAGTTTGTTTTCAAAAATAAAAATGAAGAGACCATGATGGTATTTTAACTTTAAAATATTGATTCTAAAACTAGCCCAAAAACATCTTTTTCCAATCTGTACAAATTAAAAAGTAGAAATTATAGTCCATGAACTTTGATCATCAGGTAGAAAAGTAGAGTTGTGGAAATTTATTATAGTTACTCTTTAACAGTAAAAGTTAAAAATGATGTTTCCTTCAGACCATAATGAACTTGAACTTGTACACATAATAGAGATTCGATACAGAGAGATTTGGTTGGATCAAGGATGAAGGGAACACGTGGTACTATTGACAGAGGTGTCATTTGTTTGGTTATTGCTCAAATCTACCCAGCGCCACAGCTAAAAAAAAACAGAGAGAATCCTAGAGAAACTTTTTTGATGAACAAGAAATCTTGGTGAAAATAACGGACTTAACTGTTGAGCAGGAACTGGAAAGCATCTCAAAAATCCTCGACCATCACCCCTGACATGTATACATACACTTGGGAGGATTAGCTTCAAGGGAAAATAAGACACGTGAATTAAATTAAGTAGTTAAATCTACCTATTTAAAACAAGAATCAGGAAAACATCACATTAACGGTCCTATGTAAAGGTTCTGAGATACGATACCTTCCTTTTTCTATAGTTCAACAACAATTCGAGTAAAGGGAATGGAATGAACTAGAGACCTCTTGATCATAAGCACACACATTATACCAGTTACAGAATAAATGACCATAAACAATGCCTCCACTAAAAATGAAGAATTAAATTAAATAAACAAGTCAAATAGATTTCTTGCAGATATAGTTTTGTACTGGAACTAAGCAAACGACCATAAAATGACCGTCACCCAAAGGACATCCATTTCATGCACAAGCAAATAAAGCCTAGACTACGACATATTCCAGGTTAAAAAAGACATAAAGCAGATGTGTGGCCAGAAGGATGTTTTGGTAAAGTATAAAATATTCTAGAACAGTAATTTGGAAAAGCTAGTTTTTCACTGTACAAGCTTTAGTTGCTATCAAAAATCCCCAAAGTCTACGATGTCTTTGTAAATCTTAGCTTGTGGAAAACGTTATCTTCATATTGAAAGAAATTATTAAACACAAGGGAAAGATAACAACCCAAGAAATAATTAAACCACCCTAAAATGATCTAGTAATCAAGACGGCTTTAGGAAACTAAAAGATGATGAGTACAATCCATAATGAACACCTACGGTCCTACCTATAAATTAATTTCCTACGAATCTTCTTGATACTCAAATGTTGCTGGGATTGGCAAGAGGTGTCTCTTAACAATAGGAGCGCGTAAATTGATCCAGACAGTCACAAGTATAAAATAATAATAATAATAACCACCCAAAAAAGTCAACTATAAGCCATTGTGTTTTGAGGGGATACAGTATTTGAATTCAAGGGTATACATCAAATGAATGAACTAGAAGTCCAAAACTTGGTATATCTCATACACACAAGAAAAATCCTACATTTATCAGCTATAAAGTCGATAACTTCTATTGTAGTTTTAAGTTAATTACTCCAACTTTTTTATTTCAAGATTTCAATTAATATCCAAGCTGGCGTCTCCTAGGGACGGTTCAATGGTTAAGCGCTTGGGCTTAACAGGGTGCTCCCCTTGAGATCCCAAGTTCGAGGCTTGTGAGGAGATTAATTTTTCAAATGACCACAAATTTTGCCTCCATTTCTTACGTTGTTTCTCAGTGCCTGCCATAGAGACCAGCGTGGTTGCCCCTAGATTTAGAGTAGTGAAGCTCCACGTTCCCGGGTCATCAAAAATAAAGAGAAAG
>JBBMEG010053360.1:0-53749 GCA_037832605.1 Cyclanthera cordifolia
ATTCGGTATCACTTTTTGCGAGACCAAGTTGAGAAGAACATGATCAAATTGGAATATTGCAGTTCAAAAGATCAGATCGCAGATATCCTAACTAAGCCATTGAAGATTGATGCCTTCATGAAATTGAGAAATCTGCTAGATGTGAAGATCATTCCAAATCAGAATTAAGGGAAATAATAATTTATTATATTAATTCTTGATTTAATATTTTATTTAATCGTGTGATTGTGTATGCTATAAATTTAAGACAAGCCTAATTTTTAGGATCGTGTGATAATGATCGTGCACTCTATTTTTATCGATGTAATTTGGTATAAATATGGATGAACAAAAATAAAATAGAGTGAGTGATTCAGACATTATTTATTTGTGTATACTTCCTCCGAAATACAATTTTCTTCTTATGTGTTAATTATTATTTTTCCAACAATTTTTGTAAGGTTCTTGTTTTTTTTTAATCTTGCAATTTGGAATTGGTTAAAAAATTGAAGAATACGAAAAACGCAAGAACAACTAAGATTTTTTTTTTTTTTTTTTTTAAGCAAGAACAAGAAGAACATCAATTTTTTTTTTTTTTTTTTGTTTTAAAAACAAAATTATAAAAAAAAAAAAAAAGTAGATTTAAAATCTGACACGCGTTAGATAAAAAGAGCACGTTGAATGGAGCTGATGTGGCCCGCGTTTTAATCAAAAAATAAAAAACGATGCCACTAACCTTTATGATTACTCATCTGATATTAAATTGTATAATATTAATTGTTTGGGTTTTTTTTAAAAAAATAATTGTTATAGTCAAATTAAATTAAATATAATTGTTATAGCCCTATTTTTATGATATAAATAAACTCAAATCTGGAAGATATTAGAATGAGAAATTGAGATTTAATTCAAGAATATTTAGTTTGACCAGTATCTTTGGAAGATATTGGAAGATAATTTATAATTGAATATCTTGAATAATTTGAATCAGACCTAATAATATTTTTGGAAAATATTTTATCTTTTAAAATTCAATATTTTTTAAAAATATATAAAAAAATAATTATGATTAATATTTGTGGAAAATATGAGTAAACATAAATTTAAAAGATACTCAAGTAAAGATTTTAAAATTTAATAAATTATCTTTGGAAGATTTTTTATGGGATAATTTTTTTAAAATCTTTAAATTTTGTGTTCATTTAAATATTAAAATATTTTTGAAAAATATTCGAGAAATATTAAAAAGGGTTCGTTCTTGCCTTGTCAAAGATTCTAAAAGATCGAGAAAATGAAGACTCAAGATATGTCTTGGAGAATTAAATGAAATAGGATTGCATTTTATTTAATTTCCTAGAAATATGTCAAACATTAAATTGGTCAATTACTAAATTCTATGTTACTTGTTTGCACGTCTTGATTCTTGCATAAAGTATGACATATAGATTTAAAATCTCACAGTAGGTTAAAAAGATTAATTCATCCTATATGTTGAATATATTAGATATATTTTAGGAATTAGATTCCATATTTTGGATTGTTTAGATCTCACAAATAAATAATGTTATTTTTATTGATTATGCTGAATGTATAGATTATGTATAGATCACTTTGTGCAGACTCAAATAATATGATTAAGTTTTTTGTTTAAATCTAGGTAATTCACATTAATATCAATCTAACCAACATAGGTAAATGAATGAGACTTGGATGAACAAGTTTAACCAAGCTCATTAGCGTGGGAGAGAACCCTATTTTACAATAGATAGTGGGAGAAGGATAAGTCAACTGATCCTACGATCTCCATAAAAAACTGCATCGTGAGATCCTAGTAGGGCTACGCGTCGGTAATTTTGAGTCGGCTCCCTACGGTATGTGTTCACTAGGATCAATATTAGGGCAAGTTTCCCGAAAAGGATAGGCCTGTGATTTCAATCGGTAACTGACCTATCCTACGACGACACTTAGAGAGATTAACAGTTGCAAATTGATGGACTACACTATTAAGGGATTGGTCAAAGAGTTTAGCCAAGTTCTAGATAAAAAAATGGTCATTGAAACCATCAGGATAAGAGTTATCCTGATATTGACTTTTTGGTTGAGAAAGTCTCACGCTAGGGAGGAGAAACTGACCTATATTACGATGACACTTCCTCTAAACCTTTTTAGTTGTACCATGACATTAATAATTATCAATAGTTGGGTTTCCTAGACTTTAACTTAAAATTTTTAAAAAAATTTTATACCAAAATCATGAATGACGTTTTTAAATTGCAATAAAACTGAAATATTCTTTTAAGTTATAATATAGCAACAAGCTTAAATACTAAATCTTGAAATCGTCTATTGACAATTTAACCGAAGAAAACCTAAGCTACATAAAAAATAATATCAACACAATTCTTGTTGTTGAACGACGAGAAGCTTGTTTTAATGGAGGATGGTCCTTCAAAACCTGTAGCCTATGCAACGTGAATGTTCATGAAATGCATTTTCATTGACATGGTGCTAATGAAGAATCTAGGTCTATATGTTGGCGTACGTCTCGGCTAAGAAGCCCAAGAGCATGATCACGACTTATAACAAGATAAAATCCCTACATTGGGTGTTTGGGTAGTCTTGGAGTCAAGGAAAGGTGATGCCTCAAATAGAAATCCATAATGCAAACGAGAAGGCAGGGACGTCGATTAGGAATAATATTCCCTAAATGATGATGCACTTTGATATTGCATAAATGAATAAGGTTATAAAAGACAAGTTCAGTAATGCAAATTTTATTCTAGAAACGCTACTATTTTATATGAACTTAAAAATGAAGACAAGTGTTGTCTCCTATAAGTTCAGTTTAGGAGCTTGGAGCTCAAGAAAAAAGCTTGGAGGTCAGACCACAAAGGCTATATATAAGAAGAGAAGGTTGAATAGAGGGAATGCACCAAAAGTAAAAATAGTCAAGACCAAGAAGGATAAAAGTGTTTCCATTGTCACAAGCTTGGTCATTGGAAAAGGAATTGTTCCTACGTACAATGGAATGAAGAAGAATGATAACGAAGGTAAATTGGATTTACCTATACTTCAGTCTTGTTTAGTGGGAGAATATTCCAACCCTCGATAGTTGATTCAGAAGGCATTGAACATGAGTGTTCTTCATTTAAGGGAAGTGACTATTCGGAGCAATCAGAAACTTGACAAATAGTCTTAAAGGTTAGGACTAGAGAAGTTACTTCTCACATATTAGTCTTAAACAACAACGCGTAATAGTAGATCAAATGACAAAGAATTGCTAGGTCAGAGATGAACACTTTACCTGAATCTAAAATATATCTTTGACATCTAAGGTTAAGTCAGATAAATTTCAATCGGATTGAAATATTAGTAAAAAGTGGTTCTCTTACTAGGTTAGAGATGAACACTTTACCTATATTCTATGCAAGATGACCAAGAGACCCTTCCAGCTAAGGAAGCTAGAGCCAAACATCCATTCAAACTTATACATTTAGGCTTATGCCGTTCAATGAATGTTAAAGCTTGGAGAGGATATGAGTACTTTGTATCATTTACGGATGACTACTCAAGATATGAATATCTTTATTTAATGCAGCATAAATCATAAACCCCCGAAAAGTTCAAGGAGTTTAAAGCTGAGGTGAGAACCAATTAGATACAATAATTAAAACACTATGATCGGATCATGGTACATAGTATATGGACTTGGAATTACAAATCTACTTGGTAGAACATGGGATAATGTCTCAACTATCAGCCCCCTATAATACCTGAATAGAATGGAGCTTCGGAAAGGAGAAATATAACCCTTTTAGAAATGGTTCGATCAATGATAAGCTTTGCTCAACTACCAATATCGTTTTGAGGATACGCGTTGGCGACTGGGTTAAATATTTCTAATATGGTTCCATCAAAGAGTGTCTTGGAGACACCCTATGAGTTTTTGAAAGGACGTAAAAGTAGTTTACGCCACTTCAGGATTTGGGGAAGTTCAACCTATGTGCTGAATACAAAACCAAAGAATCTAAAACCACGTTCAAAACTATGCCTATTTGTAGACTACTCTAAGGAAATGAGACGGAGTTATTTTTATAGCCCAGATGAGAATAAAGTGTTTGTGTCGATAAACGAAACATTCTTAAAAGAGGATTATGCTAGAGACCATAAACCTCGATCGACAGTAGTGTTAAAAGAATTAAATTCTAATAATGCTACAATTGCTACAACAAGAGTTGTAGCATGAAGGTCAACAAGGGTTGTTGACAATTCACTGACATTGGATCGTGGAAACACATGAACTAGGATAATTGATGAATCCTTGGGATTT
This sequence comes from Cyclanthera cordifolia, assembly GCA_037832605.1. Lineage (NCBI taxonomy): Eukaryota > Viridiplantae > Streptophyta > Magnoliopsida > Cucurbitales > Cucurbitaceae > Cyclanthera > Cyclanthera cordifolia. Next base: position 4,310 of record JBBMEG010053360.1, read on the forward strand.
GATCATCAAATCCCGCTCAATGAAGAAAGGCGTCTACCTTGACGTAGTTGGAGGATTAGAAAAATCTGGTTCCTAAATAGGTGTCTTGGAGACACCAAATGTTATCCAGGATAATGTTGAAGATTCTCTGTCTTTTGGAAAGAAAATAAGGATATTGACCGAGAAGAATAGATAAAATCCATGAATGAAATGGAGTCGATGTACACAAATTCAGTCTGGTTACTAGTAGATACACCAAAGGATATTAGGCCTTTTGGGTGCAAGTGGATCTACAAGAGAAAAAGAGGTATAGATGGGAATGTGCAAACCTTCAAGGCTAAACTTATAGCAAAGAGCTTCACTCAAAGAGAAGAAGTTGATTATGAAGAGACCTTCTTCACTGTTGCTATGTTAAAGTATATCAGATCCTCTTATCCATTAGCTCATATTATGACTATGAGATATGCCAGATGGATGTCAAGACTGCATTTTTGAATGACAATTTTGAAAAGTAGATCTACCTGAACCAACTAGAAGGATTTGTTTCCAAGGGACAAGAGAAAAAAGTTTGGAAACTTGTTAAATCCATTTATGAATTGAAACAAGCGTCCAGGTCTTGGAATACAAGATTGACGATGTGCGCAAATCCTATGGCTTTGAACAGAACGTTGATGAACGTTGTGTTTACAAGAAAATCATTAACAATAAAGTAGCATCTATATTTTTATATGTAGATGACATTTTACTCATTGGGAATGATGTAAAATATTGATTGAAATAAAGAAATAGCTAGCTAACCAACTCAAAATGAAGGATTTGGGTGACGCTTTGTACGTTCTTGGGATCCAGATTATAAGAGATTGATCCAAGAGAACGCTAGCCTTTTCTCAAGCCTCGAATATTGACAAGATGTTGGTCAAATATGCGATGAAATATTTCAAAAGAGGCCAATTACCCTTTAGACATGGAATCTCATTGTCTAAGAAAAAAAATCCTATGACACCTCAAGAGGTTGAGGAAATTAGATGGATACCCTACGCATCAGGGGTATGAAACTTGATGTATGCTATGTTGTGTACAAGACCTGATATATGCTACTCGGTAGGCATTGTCGACATATATCAATCAAATTCAGGATTAGATCACTCGACAGTAGTTAAGAATATACTAAGTATCTTAGGAACGAGAAATTATGGAAGCTGAGTACGTGGCCGCTTGTGAAGCAGCAAATATGCAATATGGTTAAGAAACTTCCTAATAGGTTTGAATGTGGTTCCAAGAATGGAAAAGTCAATCACTATATATTGTGATAATAGTAGGGCTGTGGCTAATTCCAAGGAACCTATAAGCCATAAAAGAGGGAAGCATATAGAGAAGAAATGTCACCTCATAAGAGAGATAGTGCATAGGGGCGAAGTGGTTGTCACCAAAATTGATACGGCTGACAATGTTGCTGGTCCTTTTACAAAGGCTCTCCCGGCTAAAGTGTTTGAAGGTCACCTAAGAAGTATGAGTTAACATGAGGTGTCTTCTGCAATCTAGAGCAAGTGTTATGAAAATTATAATTTATTGGATAAATTAATTATATATAATTATGGGATAATTATTGAGTTTTCATTGTAAATATGTTAGACATATCGGATTAATAATTATGGAATAATTATTATTAAATTTAAGAATTATAAATTAATATGTTTGACATATTAATTAGTTTTATAATTATTGGATAATCATTAAATGAATAAGATTAATTAATATGTTGAACATATTAATTGAATTAATAATTATTAAAGTAGAGAATTAATATATTGGGTATATTAATTATACAAGTTTCTTTATTTAAATAATATATTGGATATATTATGATATTGAAATTTATTGGATAAATATAAAATAAATAAATAAATAAATATTACAGATTTTTTAAATCCTTATTTAAAATTAGGAAAGAAAAAGCTATTGATTTTCCAATATCTTTAATATTAGATATTCAAATATATTATATTTTTCTTTTTTGAATATTCACTCATTTACGATAAATATAAGGCCTTAAGGGTCTTAATTTTGATCCCACCTAGTTCAGAGAAAACAAATTCTCAAATTGAGAAACCTTCTGAGAATTGAGTCATCTCTTTTTCTCTTGAGTTAAAATCTCTTCCCAACTCCTTTTCTCTAAGAAGCTTCTGCGAAGCACTTCAGCGTAGGAGTCATAGCCTAAAAGATTTCAGGAAGGTCTAGGAAATGGATCGAGATCCTACTCAACAAGTTTAGAGAATTGATCGTGATCCTACCCAGCATAAAGACCCTCCAAAATTGATTAGAGGCGCAAGTCAAAATGAGTCCATTATTATTCAACAACAGTTAATCACACAGGGGTTGCATGTAGATTATTAATTAATTGGATTAATTATTAATTAAATAAATTTTTGTAATTACCTACATGCTTTTGTCACGTTATTTGCATGCTCCTACCCCACAATTTCCACTAGTTTGAATATTAAATGCACAATTAATGAAAACAATAATGTTTATTAATAACATAAATATAACATGAAATGCTTTATTCTATAATTACAAACTACTAGATCATTAAGGCATAGACCTTAACAAGCCACAGCCTCATTATTGTCTTAATACAGTTTAATTGACTTATCCTTACATAGAACAACCTCCAAATTTGTTAGGAAGTTTCTTAGTCATACTACCTCTTTTGTTGCTTCATAAGCAACATATTCTCACATTTCATAGTTGAGTTTATGATGGATCCTTACTTGATACTTCTCCAAACTACAACTGCATCGTTGAGAGTAAAAATTGATCCTAATTTTGACTTCTTAGAGTTCTTGTTAGTTAGAAAATCAGAGTTTTTGTACCTAGTAAGGATAAAAATCTAAAGATCGTACACACAGATATGACTTCTCGTTTTTCAAAGATACTTAATAATGTTTTTAACCTCAATCTAGTGATCCAATCTTAGATTAGAATGATATATATTGACAATACTTACTATGTAGCATACCTCAAGTCTTGTAAACATTACATACATTAAACTTTCCCTATCAAAGCATAGAAAATTTGTCTCATCTCCTAAACCTTTTGAGGTGTCTTAGGACATTGATCTTTAGAAAAGTGGTTTCATACCTAAAAAGGTAAATAGACATTTTTGGAATCCTACACTGTATACCTAGCAAGCATTTTCTCAATGTAAGACGCCTGAGACAATGAGGTTGTCTAAAGCCAATTACTTACAATTTGAATCCAAAGTACGAATGATGCTTCATCCTAATCCTTCATTTGAAATTGGTTAGCTATCTATAGCATGATATCAGTCAAGAATTCCATCTAAATGAGTATGGTGTTGTCAACATATAACACTATAAATGCTACCGTATTGTCAATGATCTTCTTGTAAACACAAGGTTTATCGATATTTTGCTCAAAGAAAAAAAAGACTAGAACACATCGCCAAACCTTATATTCCAAGACTTTGATGATTATTTCATCCATAAATGAATTTAGTATACTTGTAAACCTTTCTCTTTAGCCCTTGGACTCGAACCCTTCTTGTTGATTCGTATAGATGATATCTTCAAGATTGTCATTCAAAAGTGAGGTATTGACATCAATTTTTCATATCTCCTAGCCGTAATATAAGATAATGAATAAAAGAATTCTTGTAGTCTTTAACATGGAAATACAGGTGAAGATCTCTTCATTATTCGCTGCTCTTTTAGTGATTCTCTTTGCCACTTAGTGTATCATTGAAGGTTTGCATCTTTACATCTACACTCATTTTCCTCTTGTAGGTACACTTGCAACCTATTTGTTAAAACCTTTATAAGCATCTACAAGTTTTTATACCAAAATGGTGTACATTAACTACATTTTAATGTTCATGACTTTAATTTCATTTATATTCGTCATAATCATCAATCACTTTTCTAAAAGATAATGGATTATATGCCTCCAAGACATTCATGAAGGAATTCATATTATTTCTAATCCTTCCATTGGGTTGAGGCTGGTGTGATTCATATCTTGGCTAGATCTAATCATCAAACCTCATGGGCTCATAAAAAAACCTTGTTCATGAGTTTCTAACGTCCAATGTTGGTGAATTGTCAACAACCCGTGTTGACCTCCTCGTTGTTGGAAAAAAAAAGGGTACGAGTATGTAATTAGCATGGCGGAAAAGTTATATTACAAAAATTTTCACAATAATTAATCTAATTAATTATCTTGATTAATTCAATTAATCTACCTACAACTCCCTAATTGATTAACTATTTTTTGATCAACCCATACTTACATTCACTTATGCCTCTGATCTAATCTAGTGAGTCTTTACGTTGAGTAGAATCGACTATTCTCATGGATGATCTTAAGCAACCTTCTCTTTTCTTCCAGGCTATGGCTTCTTTGCTATAACCGAGTGCTTGGTGGAAACCTAAAGAAACCTTTTAGAGAAATGAGCTAAGAACTATTTTGTCAGAGAATTGACTTGTGGTGAAGAAAGAGAGATCTCAACTTTCAGAGTGGTTTCTTTGTTTGAGATGTGTTACTTTAAAACTTAGTGGGAAGAGAATGAAAACCTCTCATCCCTTCTATTTATAGTACATGATGAAATATTTATAATAGAAAATAAAATATCTTTTATTATCCAATATTAAAAGATATTGAAAAAAATCAAAGATTTTTCCTTTCCTTTTTTTAAATGATTTTCAAAAATTTCCTCCCCTCCCCCTGAATTTCATTCCCTTTTATCCGGGGATGTTCGAAAATGCCTAAATATTCCATTTTTTTTTAATTGATATTTGTTCAATAAATTTCAACTCCATAATATATCAAATATATTATAAACAAATAAATACTCAATTAATATATCCAATATATTAATTCTCTACTTTAATAATTATCCAATATATGTATCCAATTAATATGTCCAACATATAAATCACTAGGATCTCTCAATTAAATAATTATCAATAATTATTTATAATTAATTTGTCCAAAAAATTAGCTTCTCCTCATTAATATTTATCTTTTAAAACCTAAAATGAATAAGTGTGTGTATATATATAGTTTTATTTATATAGGTATTAGTGGATTTCGGGGAAAGAAGAAAAAAAAAAAAGAAAAAAAAAGTCATGTAGAAGGGGAAGAAGAGAGGAAAATTATAGCTAATGGAGGTCCATGGGTAAATGTAGCTGGCTGAGAGAGAACGAGCAAGAAACAAAAAAGGAAGAAAAGAAACAAGGGGAAAAGGCAAGAGAGAAAGAAACGGAAGAAAAATAAGGAGAAAGCCAGAGTTTTGCAAAGAGGAAGAGAGACGACTTGGTCTTTGCTTCAAAGTTGGCAAAAAACTAGAGGGATAACATGATTCTTTTTAGATCCAACCGGATTTGCTCAAGGTATGTAGTTAGCTACTTGATGTTTGTTACTTTCTGGTAGGGAGGAAAGGAAGCAAGAGTAAACTCTAAGGGGATGAGGCAAGGGGGTGTTGGAATTGAAAAAAAGATTCAAAGAAAGGTGGTAGATTGTCTGAGTTAGAGAAAATAGAGGGAGGATGATGTTAAACTGCGCACTGGAATGTAAAGTATAAACCAGAATGCGGCACACAACAACAATGCATAAAGCATCACACATCCTATTCAATACAAAACAACACTCATATGAAAACGCAAGTGTACGTTGTCAATTGTATCAAGTAAAAAATATAAAATTCTTCTCAATGACGAATTCTTTGAAGTAATTTTTATTCTGGTTCATGAATGGTAACATTCAATAATAAGGTGGATTGTGGTATAGAATTAAAGTGTAGATATAGAACAGATGTTCAATGCGGCAGACATTACCTTTAGTCAAACAACATTAAGACGAATACCTACTGTTTAAACATGCATTATAAATGATAGGAATGATAAGTAAGTGTACGTACATAAATCATAAAAGTATTGAAAATCAGTTAGCTAAGATAAGCGGCATGGTAGAGATTAAGGTTTGTACTGCACATCAATGACTTTTCCCGAATAGACATTCTCTTATAATGTCGTCCACATCAAGGATGTGGTTCGTATTCATTAGTGAGCTGGCTATGGGGGAGACCCTCCCTAAACCTATTAGTTAAGTCGAGTAGTGAACCTAATAACACAATAAGGACCATTCATTTTACCTCCTTCGATCCTGATAGTAAAGTAAAGCGTAAACGATAAGAGGATGGTGGATCAACCTCGTTAATTAACATACTTACTTTGTAAACAAAAATTCTATCTTGTCATCACTAACCTACTCAAAACATAACTTGCAAATATTCAACGAGAATGTGTGTAGCGTTAATGCCGCGACAAGCATCGATTCTACTCCTATTAAACAGAAAATAACCTCCACTTAAGACTACAACATCAATTACACAAAAAATAAAAGCATAAAAGTAAATATAATACAACAAATAAAGCAAATTACATTAAAAATAAAATATGTTACAGATATGGTCTGAAAGATAAGTTAGAAAAGGAAGTAGAAGAATTTCATCCCTTACATATGTGTCACTCACATGAATGTTGAGGATGGTAAGGCAGCTGCCAATTAAGTTGGTTACAATGTTTCACGCAATGGCAATGTCTTCAGTAGTGGGCAATGCACTATTTCTCCTTCTTTTACTAGAAATTAAACAAACATTGATTTCCACACTGACTCAAAATTTGAACCTTAAGCTAGCTGAAAATTCTCATATTTTTTCTCACTCATCCACCCTTTCCTCAGTTTTAGGGAGCTATTTTTGTCTTCTTTGACTTTCTGTCAAATGTTCTTACTTGGGAAAATAGTAACAAAACCTAACCGTTCAATCCATCATTGATCCACGTGAAATGACAATTTATGTTTCTTCAACCTTTAATTCAGATGCGTGTAGAATGCCAGCAATGAGAATGCAGTGCGCATTGTCACTTCTGAAAATTGGCATTGTGTTTAGGAATGCGTTCAGCTTTGGCAATGTGACAAGCAGTGAGAATGCACTTAGGATTGCTCCCAACATTGGGATTGTCCTGACTTGGCCAATGCCCTCAGCAACCAGTATTCCTATACTAATATGTATGCTCCAAACTTTGATGAGTTTTCGGCAATAAAATGATAAAAACATTCAATTTAACATGATAATTGTGTAATTTCCTTAATTTCCATATTTAACATACCTTAAATGACAAAGTTGTGTTTTTAGCCTAATTATTTTATAATCTCATGCTTTTCTTATAATATTAACCCCTAAAATGTATGAAAAAGCGGTAAAAGTAAGTCAGACAACTTCCAATTTTGAGAGTTATCACACCCCAAACTTGAATATTCCTAGTCTCAAGCAATCCACTCTACCTGTAGAAATGATTATTAGTGCTCATTAAAAGACTTGAAAATACAATGTAATTACAATGATCTCAACATTAGGATTTACACTAAAAACATTCGTCACAAACTAAAAATTTCTAGCCTTAACTTCTATTATTTAGAATTTTAAAACTTTAAGTCTATCCTTTATTCCTTCCATTTACCTATTCTTACCCAAAATAATATTTAAAGTGCTTCTACTAGTTGAATACTTCTGGCTTATAACCATCTTTTCTAAAACCCAAATCCAAAATGGTTGACCAAAGTAAATACTTAGGGACTTTTAGTCTCACAAACACTTTGGAATCTCAAATACCCTTTAAAGCATTTTTTATGCTTTTATTCACATCTCTTCCAGGCTAGCATTCATACTTCACTCGCTCACTTCCTGTAGTTCTTAGAATTACACACTTGATCAAAGCGGTGCACCTAAGCAAAAGAAACAACACTAAGCCTTTTCATAGTTCTTAGAATGGCACATTTGGGTAAAGAAACCATCTAAGTAAGTGGAAAAATCTTAGACTTGAAGCATTCTTGAAGTAGAGGAATACTTTGAGAAACAACAACTACTAGCCTTTGTTTGGTTTCTATTTTCATAGCATCAATTTCTTCGAATTTTTACTCAACTGAAGATCCCTCACCACCAAACTTAAACTCTTCATTGTCCTTCATGAAGGTGAGATCAATTCTATAACGCTCGCAGTTATAAGGGTACATGATTGTACCTAGTCTACATTTGAAATGTCTATAAAATCCAGCATGGCCTAGAAAATTATGAATTCCTTTAACCGTACTAGGAAGTTCTAACTTCTCAATACATTCGACTTTAGCTTTATCCACCTCCATCTCAAGTTTAGAAATATGATGCCCTAGGACAATACCTTCACTTACCATAAAATGAGAGTTTTTCCAATTTAGAACTGGTGAGTTTCTTCTCATCTTTGTAGCACTTGTCCTAGATTTTTCAAGCAATTGTTGAAAGAATTTCTAAATACTATGAAATTATCCATAATAATTTCCATTATATTCTCTATCTTTTTAGAGGATATCACCATCATACATCATTGAAATATGACTAGAGCATTGCAAAGTCCATAGGACATTCTTCTAAAATCAAAGATTCCATAAGGACCGGTGAAGATTATCTTCTCCTGATCCTTAGGATCTATCGTAATTTGATTGTTCCCTATGTACCCATCAAGAAAACAGTAATATTCGTGACAGACAATGTGATCCAACATTTGATCAATATATGGTAGAGGGAAGTGATCTTTCTTGGTGGCTTTGTTCAACTTTATGTAATCCATACAGACTCGTCATCCAGTGACTCTCCTTGTAGGGATCATTCATTCTTCTCGTTTCAAACAACTATCATACTACCTTTCTTAGGTACGTATTGGACAGGGCTAACCCAATTGCTATTTTCAATTGGATGACTCTCGCATCCAACCACTTAATGACTTCTTTTTTACTACTTCCTTCATCGCAAGATTTAATCTTCTTTGTTGCTTCACTGATCTACTTACTCCATCTTCCAGTTTTATCTTATGCATGCAAAAAGATGGATTAATGTCTTCAAGAGTTCAACAAATATATTCTTAACTAAAATTAACCATTAAACTTAGAACTCCTATTAATTATGTTCCACATAATTAATTCGTGAATTTGAACTCTTCAAATCATCCCTCTAATAAAATAGTGTATTAACTAGTATAAGCGAGCCTAGGGACCGGTAGACCTATAGGTTGAAGGCTACAATGACTAGAGATCATATTTCTATTCATTAACATCAGGCTTATTCTACTAAAGGCTTATGGATAACTCTTTTGCACTATAAGATAAGTTATGTCCACGTATATAATTAGTCATTGCCATATGATCCTTCATGATCTTGTTCGAAATTCACAAGTGGGACAAGAAATTTGTTCTACACTTATGATTACATCTTTCTCTTTAAGCATCATTGATTCCTCTAATGAACAAACTTTTTATATTCCCACTCTATAAAATAGTGTCCTCTCGGGCCAATAAGAGACGTGCACTCTTTGTTCAAGCATTGTGATCAATTCTTAAGGGAAGAACTCTACATCTTTCACAATATTAGAAAAGACATGAATTTAATCTTGTGACGTTGCATTCCCAAACACACACTACGAAAATCTTCAACGTGAAGGCTTATTGACCCAACGCTACTTTGCTTGTCTCACCCATGTACATCAAAGGATGCTTCATAAAGTAAGAGTCTACAACCCTCTCAGAACTCAGATCACATCCACATACGATTATCCTTTCGAAGTAATTGATGTGAATCTCTAACGAAATTACTAGACCGATCACAAAACTTCTAGCCCTGTCTTATGTAAAACTCTTTTGTGCATAAACGCCTATAGTCAGATGTCTACATGGACAACCAGGATCAGATCATTTACAACCTTTGCAAAGCAGGCCGTACTAACAGTGTCACAGGACTTAGGCGCACTGCCTTAGTCCAGTAGACATTTTTGTTAACTTGTAACTAGATCCGCTTGTATGTCACATATACTTATCCTAGTGTTCATCCAAATAACTATGGGCGTATCACCATTAATCTCATTAATTCAATATAGTTGAATGACGTTTGTATATTAAATTTACAATTTATGAAAATTTAACCTTTATTAATAACTAAAATATCACATAAGATGTCTTACATTAAATGTTTTTTTCTTTAATTATAAATTACTAGTCCATAAGGCACAACCCCTAACAATCTCCCATTATCATTAAAGTCCTAGTGTGACTAGAGAGTTATCCAACTCTCACCATTTTTTATCTTTCTTAAATTTGGCTTTCTTTGGAGCACTAGACTTATTCTTGCTCTCACCATTCTTCTTTTTTCTTAAGAACCTCGCCTTGAAGGTCCGACCTTTAGGCTTGGTCCTTGAACCCGAGGTTCCAGGACTCTCTTTCTTGGAGACTATATTTGGCTCCCCTTCTTTTCCTTTGACTTTCATCATAAACTCGAAAGTTGTAAGTTCATTAATAAGTGTGGTAAAGTTATGATAACTCTAAAAATAGAGAGTTGTCTAGCTTACTTTTACCTCTTTTCATGCATTTTAAGGGTTATTATTATGAGGAAAGCATGAGATTAGAAAGTGATTAGGCTAAAAACACAACTTCGTCATTTTAGGTTTGTTGAATATGGAAAATATGGAAATTGCACTTTTATCATGCTAAATTAGATGTTTTTAATCATTTTACTACCAAAATCTCATCATAATTAGGAGCATCCATATTAGGATAAGAATATAGGTTGCTAAGGGCATTGACCAAGTAAGGACAATCCCAATGTTGAGTGCATTCTCAATGTTGGCCGCATTCTTGGGCCCATTTCCATTGATGAGTACATTAACAATGTTGGTTGCATTCCTAAAGGATAATGCAGATTTCTAGAGTGGCAAAGCCCACTGCATTCCTAATACTGACCGCATTATACCTACATCCGAATTAAAGGTTGAAGAAACAAAAATTATCATTTTACACGGATCAAGAATGAATGGAACGACCAGGATTTGTTGCTGCTTGACCAAGAAAGAGTAAATTCTCAACAAGTCAAAGACTAAAATAGCTTCCTAAAATCAAGGAAGTGGTGAATGAGTGAGAAAAACATGGGAACTCCGAGCCTATATAAAGAACAATCATCAGCAAGCTTAAAGGTCGAAGTTTGAGTCAGTGTGCAAGTCAATGTTTGTTTGATTTATTGTAAAAGAAGGTGAGAGAGTGAATTGCCCATTGCTAGGGACATTGTCATTGCATAAGATATTGTAACGTACTTAATTGGCACGATGTCATAGTGCAAGATAGCTGCCTTACCGTCCCCAATATTCATATAAGTAACACATATGCAAGGGATAATTTCTCTACAATTCCGTTTTTTACTTATCTTTCCGACCATTTATGTAACATACTTTATTTTTATTACAATTTATTTTATTTACTGCTTTGCTTTACATTTATGCTTTTATTTTCAGTGTAATTGATGTTGTATTCTTGTGTAGAAGTTATCTTTTGTTTAATAGGAGTAGAATCAATGTTTAATCGCTTCATTAACGCCACACGTATTCTCGTTCAGTATTGTCAAGTTATGCTTTGAATAAGGTTTTGAGTTGGTTAGTGATAACAAGGTAGAATTAGTATTTACAAAGTAAGTATGTTAACTAATGAGGTGGACCAGCCATCCACTATCGTTTACACTTTACTTTGCTATCAGGATCGAATGAGGTAAAATGAAAGGTCCTTACTGTTCTTATTATGTTTAGTACTCGACTTGACTAGCAGGTTTAAGAGGGTTCCCCATAGCCAGCCAACTAATTAGTACGAACAACATCCTCAATGTAGGCAACATTAAGAGAGAATGTACATTCAAAAGAAGGTATTGATGTGTAATATAAACTTTAATCTCTACTATGCCGTTTTTCTTAGATTACTGATTTCAATACTTTTAGGATTTATATACTTACTTTTACTTATTATTCCTATCATTTATCTATGCATACTTAAACACTGGGTATTGAGCTTGATGTTGTTTGACTAAAGGCAATGTCTGCCACTTTGAGTATGTATTCCACATATACACTTTTATTCAATACCACAATCCACCTTATTATTTAATTTTATATTTCCTGAACCAGGATATAAAATTACTTTAAAGAATCACTCTTTGTGAAGATGACTTGGAAATTTATCATTTGATACAATTGACAGCGTACACTTGCGTTTCATAGGAATGTTGTTCTGTAATGCTTATAATGTCAGTTATGCTTGTCGCATTGTTGTATGTGACACATTATGATTTATTTCATTGCACTGCTTCGCCCCACACTTATCAAGTTTTTGGTGCCGTTGCCAAAGACTGATTTAGATTTTAATTATTTTATATTCTGTTTTAGAAATGTTAATACTGTCAATTATTTTTTGTAGGTATATGAGCGAAGAAATTGAGAGAGCTTGAGAGAACTTATCGAATTTGATCATGAAGTTAAGAGAACTTATCTCCGTAGACGTCAACAAGAGCAAATGAATAGAATAAGTAGAATGGCTCAAGAACCATGTAACATTTTACCTAATGTACCAAATGTGTCGAACAATGACAATGTTAACCGCAACCAATATGTTGACCTTAATCCCATTGTGGATGAAAGGGATAAGACTATGAGGATTCCAAACCCTATCACCAATGTTTTGACCCCATGCATTGTAAGGCCTGAGATTAGAGTAAGATCATTTGAATTGAAACCTGTGATGCTTAAATGCTTTAAACCACTAGTCAATTCCATGGTCTTGTATCTGAAAATCCTCATCGACACTTAATATCATTCCTTGGAGTCAGTGATTCATTGAAAATTCTCGATGTAACACAAGATGACCTAAGACTTACTTTGTTTCCTTTTTCCTTAATTCCCTAAAGTTTTGGTGGATACTCTGTCTACTGGCAGTGTCACATCTTGGGAATCACTAGTTGAGTAATTCATTACTAAGTATTATCCTCCTACTAGAAACGTAGAAAAACATAATGAAATCATTTGATTTAAGCAATATGAAGATGAAACAGTTAGTGACGTCTGGGAGACATTCAAGAAGCTATTGAGGAAATGTCCTAACAATGGTCTACCTTATTCCATTCAAATGAAACAATTTTACAATGGGTTAGAACCAATAACTAGAGTGATGCTAGATGCATCCGCTAATAGATCTTTGCTTAGAAAAACCTATAATGAAGCCTACAAAATCTTAGAAACCGTGTCTGAATAATTGCCAGTGGACTAAAACTCACAAGACCATGACCAAGAAAAGTGAGAAAGCTGATTCTGATGCACTTACTTTGATTCTAGCGCAAATGACCATAATGGGCAATGCGATAATGAATCTTCAATTGTAAAATTCGCAATTGTAGAATGCATTAGGGATTAGTCAATCACATAAGGAGGCATATGTGTTTTATGGTTAGTTAGAAAGTTCATGTGTTTGTCCTCAGAATCCAGCCTCTATCATGTACATGGGGAATGGAAATCCTGTTAAGACTTAAGATTATCACAAAAAACCATTATACACTTGGAGGATGGAATCTTCCTGGTTTCTCTTGGTTCAATCCAGCAGGTGCACTCAAAAAGCCTTTACCTCAATAAAAAGCAAATAATTCTTCCAATTTTAGAAAAAAAAATAACGGTAAGAGAACCATCAAAATTTCATTAACCAGGATTTTTAAAGCCTATACCTCAATAGCAAGCTCTAAGAACTTCGCTGGAAACTATGTTTAAAGGGTACATCATTAAGAGTGATGCAGATATAAACAACCAATAAATAACCATAAGAAATATTGAGTTGCAAATTGGTCAGTTAGCATCGGAATTAAAGATGAGGCCCTTAGAAAAACTTCATTCGAATATTGAACATGCTAAGAAGGATGGGAAGGAGCAAGTTCAGTCTATTGAGCTTAAAAATGGAAAATCTTTGAGAGGAGAGAAGTGGCTGTCGAAGGAGAAGTTCAAGGCTGAAGTTAAGGTGAAAGCGAGCAGTGATGCCATTGCGGAAGGTAACACTAGTGTAGAAAACGTCGTAGGAATTGTTTTTTGGAGATTTAGCTATTGACAAAGGGGAAAGTAGCAAATTCAGAAATCCAATATCAAACTATTCAACCATGGATAGTGAGAAGGAAGAGGAAACACCTATGTTTACTCCACCTCTTCCACCTTATCCACAAAGGTTGAATAAAAAGAACAGAGACGAAAAACAATTTGAAAAGTTTTTAGACATTTTTAATGAGATCTGCATCAATATTCCATTGGTGGATATATTGATGCAAATGCCTAATTACTCTAAGTTCTTGAAAGATGCTCTTTCTAAGAAGAGTAAATTTAAAGAATTTAAAATTGTTTCCTTGTCGGAAGAGTGTAGTGCTATAGTCAAAAGTAAAATCTCAAGGAAAGAGAGAGATCCATGAACTTTTTTACTATGCCACCTTTGATTGGAGGTAAATCTCTAGAGAGAGCCTTATGTGATCTGAGAGTAAGCATTAACTTAATACCATTATCTATTTACAAGGCATTTGGCACTGGTGAAGCTAGGCCTACCACTGTTACACTCCAAGTCGCGGATAGATCGGTTAAATATCCAGAAGGGAAGTTTGAAGATATTCTAGTGCAACTAAATAAGTTCATATTTCCATAGACTTCATAGTCTTAGATTATGAAGCTAATGATGATGTCTTCATCATCCTAAGACACTCCTTCTTGAAAACATAAAGAACTTTAATGGATGTTTACGAGGGCACTATTACTGTGAGGATAATTGATCAGCAGGTCTAGTTTAATATTTTTGATTAATTGAAGTACCCTGTTGATTTTGAAAGCTGTTTAATGTTAAGTTCAAATGAAGAGAAAGTTGATAGAAGAAAAATTGATTGAATGCTCTTCGCATTGGGAGGATGCAAAAGCAATGTCCTCCACATTCGAAGAGGGAAATGTGAAAAGTTTTGAAGTACTTTCTAGTTTCAATCGTTTTGACGCTTTAAGTTTAGGAGAAAGAAAGAGTCCTCCCATGAAACTATCTATTATTGAACCACCTAATTTAGAGTTGAAACCACTCCCTTAGCACCTAAAATATGCTTATTGGCAGAGAAGAAACTCTGCCAGTTATCATTTTCTCTGCTTAGAAATCTGAAAAAGAAAAATATTTTCTAGATCGGTTACAACAGCACAAGAGAGCAATATGATGGACGCTTGGGGATATTGTAGGCATTAGCCCATCTTTCTGCATGCATAAGATAAATCTAAAAGATGGAGTAGGTAGGTTAGAAGCAATACAAATGATTAAATCCTGCAATGAAGGAAGTTGTAAAGAAAAAATCATTAAGTTATTAGATGCAAGAGTCATCTATCCAATTGTGTATATTAATTGGGTTGCCCTATGCAATGCGTACCTAAGAAAAGTGGTATGATAGTCGTTCGGAATGAGAAGAATGAGTTGATCTCTACAAGGATAGTCAGTGGATGGTGATTCTGTATGAATTAAAGAAAGCTGAACAAAGTCACAAAAAAGGTCACTTCCCTCTAACATATATCAATCAAATATTGGATCACATTGCTGGTTAAGAATACTACTATTTTCTTGAAAGGTACTAATGGTACAATAAAATTTTGTTTGATTATAAAGATCAGGAGAAGACAGCATTCACCTGTCCTTATGAAATCTTTGCTTTTAGAAGAATGCTCTTTAGACTTCGCAATGTTTTAGCCACATTCAAAGATGTTTACTGGCAATATTCTCTAGCATGATTGAGGATATTATGGAAGCTTTTATGGATTATTTCACAGTATTTGAGAATTCCTTCTACATTTGCTTGAAAAATCTAAGACATGCGCTAAAAAGATGTGAAGAAATTCACCTAGTTCTAAATTGGGAAAAATGCCATTTTATGCTGAGTGAAGGTATTGTCCTAGGGCATCGAATTTCTAAATTTGGAATGAAGGTTGATAAAGCTAAAGTCAAATGTATCAAGAAGTTAGAACCTCACAATACGGTTAAAGGAATTCTTAGTTTTCTAGGCCACGCTGGATTTTCCATACGTTTCATCCAGGATTTTTCTAAAATTTCTAAACCCCTATATGAACTTCTTCAAGTCAACCAACCTTTTTTATTTTCTTAAGAATGCTTAAGGGCATTTGATATCTTGAAAAGAGCTCTTATAACTTCACCCATCATAATTACACTAGATTGGACAAAGCCCTTTGAGCTTATGTGCAATGCCAGTGATTATCCGAATGGGCAATTTTAGGGAACCGAAAGGAGAAGTTGATTCAACCAATCTACTATGCAAGCAAGACATTAAACGAGGCTCAAATCAATAACACCACCAAAAAGAAGAAAATGTTGGAAATGGTGTTCGCGTTAGAGAAATTGAGATCTTATTTAGTTGGATCTAAAATAGTTATTTTTACAAACCATGCATCAATCAGATTCCTTATGACTAAATCGGATGCTAAACCAAGGTTAATCTGATGGATTTCATTGCTACAGGAATTTAATATTGACATTAAGAATAAGAAAGGATGTAAAACTTTGTTCGCAGACCATTTGTCGAGTCTTGAGCAATCAGAATTGGATGTCCTACAGATTGACGTTCCTGATAGCTTTCCAAATGAGTAGTTGCTAAAGATCAATGTCATTGAGACACCATGGTTTGCTGACATAACAAATTTTGTGTGTAGTGGTATAAAACCATTTGATTTTCCAAGAAATCAAGTTTTCTTTTATCATGAATCTAAAGATTATTTTTGGATGTATCATATTTATATAAGTTATGCAATGATAGGATAATACTAAGATACATAAGTGAAAATGAAATGCTAGCTCATGGCATGTCATATTTGACCTTACGGAGGTCATTTTTGTGGAGGAACAACGACAGTAAAAGTTTTCCAATTAGGATTATTTTGGCTAACTGTTTTTAAAGATGCTCATCAATCTACTCAAAGATGTAATGAGTATTAGAGAAAGGGAAATATTGGTAAACGGAATGAAATGTCAATGAATTACGTACTTCAAGTTGAACTCTTTGATGTATGAGGCATTGATTTCATGGGTCTATTTCCTTCTTCCGATGGCAACTTGTATATTTTAGTGGTTGTTGATTACGTGTCCAAATGGATGAAAGCTAATGCTACTCCATTAATAATGCAAAATTTTTTACAAGGTTCCTTCATAAGTACATCCCGACACACTTTAGAACACCCAGAGCTATAATTAGTGATGAAGGTTAGGTGCGCCGCTTTGATCAACTGTGTCATTCTAAGAACTACAAAAAGTGAGCAAGTGAAGTATGAATGCTAACCTGGAAAGGATGTAAATAAAACCATAGAAAACTCTTAAAGGGTATTTGAGATTCTAAAATTGTGTGTGAGAATAGAAGTCCATAAGCATTTAATTTGGTCAAGCCTTTTAGATTTAAGTTTTAAAAAAGATTGTTATAAGCCAAGAGTATTCAACTAGTAGAAGCACTTGGAATATTATTCTGTGTAGGAATAAGTAAATGGAAGAAATAAGGATTGTCATAAAATTTCCAATTACCAAAAAATAAAAAGCCAAGGCTAGAAATTTTTAGTTTATGACGAATTTTTTTGACTATAGATCCTAATGCTGAGATCATTGTAATTATATTGAAGTTTCAAATCTTTCTATGAGCACTAACAATCATTTCTACAGGTAGACTGGATTGCTCGTGATGAGCAATATTCAAGTTTAAGGGTGTGATGACTCTTAAAATACAGAGTTATCCAGCTTACTTTTACCTATTTTTCATGCATTTTAAGGGTTAATATTATAAGAAGAGCATGTGATTAGAAAGTAATTAGGCTAAAAACACAACTTTGTCATTTTAGGTATGTTGAATATGAAAAATATGGAAATTGTACTGTTATCATGCTAAATTGGATGTTTATACCATTTTATTGTCAAAATCTCATCAAAGTTAGGAGCATCTATATTAGTATAGGAATATAGGTTGTTGAGGGCATTGATTAAGTCAGGACAATCCCAATTTTGAGGGCATTCCCAATGTTGGTCGCATTCCTGAGCATATTTCTATTGCTGAGTACATTCACAATGTTGGTCGCATTGCCAAAATTAGGCACATTCCTAAAGGATAGTGCGAATTTCTAGAGTGACAAAGCACACTGCATTTCCAATGTTGACCAAATTGTACCCGCATCCGGATTAAAGGTAGAAGAAACACAAATTATCATTTTACACAAATCTATAATGGATGGAACGGCCAGGATTTGTTGCTTCTTGACCAAGAAAGAGTAATTTGGCAAAAATTCAAAGACCACAAAAAATAGCTTCCTAAAATAGAGAAAGTGGTGAATGAGTGAGAAAAACATGGGAACTTTGAGCCTAGTTAAAGAACCACCATCAGCAAGCTTAAAGGTTGAAGTTTGAGTCGGTGTGTAAGTCAATGTTTATTTGATTTCTAGTAAAACAAGGTGAGAGAGTGAATTGCCCATTGCTAGGGACATTGTCATTGCGTAGGTCATTATAACCAACTTAATTGGCACGGAGTTGAAGTACAAGGTAGACGCCTTACTGTCCCCAACATTCATATGAACGATATATATGCAAAGGATAAATTTCTCTACTATTCCTTTTCTGACTTATCTTTCTAACCATTTCTTTAACATATTTTATTTTTAATGCAATTTATTTATTTACTGCTTTGCTTTACATTTATACTTTTATTTGTGCTTTTATTTTCTATGTAAATGATTGTGTATATAACACCCCAAAAACTTTAAGAACCTAGTTTGTGATCTTGGTTCCGCTACCACAACAGATAGGCCACTGATCACAACCAAAACTAGTCGCAAAAATCTCTTAGAAGCCTGCCAGAGTAAGCAACGTCGCCAACATGAGTATATTCATACAAAGTAAGTAGATTTATGTGTGATACTACCATTCATCAGAAAAAGCTAAATGGTTACACTGGTAACTCTTGTACACGGATCGATCGTATCCATTGTATTCGACATCTCAAGGCTATCAACCTCTTACAGTGCACCACCCTATCTGTCATGCACCTTTGTACTCCAATCTAGAGTGCAACTCTCTATTCACTAAACTTCATCACTAGAGCTTGAAACTCATTTGCGCATGTGTCTTAGAAATACATCTCCCATACACCAATTGATATCTAACAACAGAACTTGCAATTAGATGAATGCCTCAGACCAAACTAGAGAGTGGTGATCTTACTAACAACACACCATTATAAGAAGAAATTCCACCATAAACCTTTACCACCTAGAGCAAACTGATACATCCACCACACTTACCCACTCGCTCCACCCTTATTAACACCCTACATCCATGGTTACCAGAACCTACATACCAAGTGGTACTCACTCAAGGATGTATGCCCTAACACATCTTTTAACTACTTGAACAACCAATCACACTAGAACACCTCCTAGCAGTTCAACAATCAGCCCCAACCTCGAGAACCAAGCTCGACTCCAAGCTCTTCCAACCACCACTGAGAAGTATGAAGTTCGCATTATAACATAACAACTCCAGAGTTTTACATCCTAACTCCACCAAATAGAAGCCCTTATAACCTATCATCCATCTGCTCCCACAACTTATCATATTTCTCATTCAATAAGACAAATCTCATATTCATACTCATTCACACCTTGACTCGTAATATGCATTCAAAACTTCTTTAACTAACACCTTGAACGATCGTGTATCACTTAAGTTCATTATATAATCTTTAACTCATAAGTACAAATACACCCTTAACGAGTGAAGTACAACTAACAAGTCATCCTCCTCTATCAAATGAGTGAAACAATGCTTGCAATTCTCCATGTACCTTCAAAAGAGTGAAACACCATCTAAAACTCGCTTTGCACCTTAAAGAAGTGAAACTCTTTTAGCAACTTGCCTTGCTCACTCAAATAAGTGAAACAATACTAGCAATTCACCCAACACTCTCAAAGAACTGAAAAACTGTTAGTAACTCACTATGCACTCTCAAAGGAGCGAACACCCTTAACAACTCACCCTGCACTCTCAAAGAAGTGAAACACCCTTAACAACTCACCATGCACTCTCAAAGGAGTGAATCACACTTAACATGTCACACTACACTCATAAAAGAGTGAATTAACATCATCTATTCACCCTGCACTCCCAAAGGAGTGAAACATCTCTAGCAACTCACATGACGCCCTAAAAAAAGTGAGAACAACAGTTATCCACCATGCACCCTCAAATGAGTTGAACATCTTTCTTAACTCACCATGCACTTCCAAATGAGTGAACTATCATCAACATCACATATCACACTCTCAATGGACTGAGACTCTACTAACAACACACTATACTCTTACAAGAGTGAAACAACATTAACAACCCATACGTCCCTCAAAGAGACTATAAACCATCTTTAACAACTTATACCTCACTCTAAAAGAGTGCAACATAACTAACAACTCACACTAGTTTCCTCAACATTCATACGAAAAATAATAATGTACACAACATAGAAACACAACTACTTACCTCCAAGCTGAGGTAGGATGTATGTATCACCCAACGCTTCGAGTTTGAGCTCATAGAACCTATAGATGATAATTCACTCAGAAATGGAATCATCGGCACAAATAAAAAGAAAATGAAGAGCAAGACGATGTCGTTTCTTTTAGAAATGAAAATCGTGTCGTTTAAGCATAAGTTAGCGACTATGCGTCGCACCAACAACGTCGCTTTGATCCTAACCAAAACGACGTCGGTCAAACTTGGTCAATGCTTAACCTTGACCTTTATTTTCTTCAATTAGGGTATTACAGTGTAGTCTTGTGTGGAGGTTATCTTCTATTTAATAGGAGCACAATCAATGTCTGGTCGCGCCATTAACGCTATACACATTCTCGTTGAGTATTTGCAAGTTATGTTTTTAGTAAGCTTTTGAGTAGGCTAGTGATGACAAGGTAGAATTACTATTTACAAAGTTAGTATGTTAACTAACGAGGTCGACCGACCATCCATTTATCGTTTACGCTTTACTTTGCTACTAGAATCGAAGCAGGTAAAATGAAAGGTCATTACTGTTGTTATTAGGTTCACTACTATACTTGATTTGTAGGTTTAGAGAGGGCCCCCAAAGCCAGCCCACTAATGAATACGAACCACATTCTTAATGCAGACAAAATTTGAGAGAATGTATATTCGGAAGAAGGCATTAATGTGCAGTATAAATTTTATATAATCTCTACCATATCGCTTGTTATAGCTAATTGATTTCAATACTATTATTATTTATATACTTACTTTTACTTAGTATTCTTGTCATTTATCAATGCATGCTTAAACTGTATGTATTGGGCTTAATGTTGCTTAACTAAAGGCAATGCATGCCGCATTAAGTATGTATTTCACATTTACACTTTTATTCAATACCACAATCTAACTTATTATTGAATGTTTCCTTTCCTGAATCAGAATATAAAATTACTTTAAAGAATCAGTCTTTGAGGATATAACTTCGAAATTTGTTACTTGATACAATTGACAATGTACTTTTGCGCTTTCATTGTAATGTTGTTATGTAATGCTTAAGATGTTAGTGATGCTTACCGCATGTGGTTATATGCCGCATTTTGATTTATTTCATTTTGTTGCTCCGCCCCACACCTATCAGATTAAAAACAATCTTGTTCATAACAACATTATTTTTAAACTGTAAGAAGCTACCTGGTAACGTTTCAAGAATGAAGCTCGCCTTATTGGATTTGTCTATAATGGCCTCATTCATTTAGTCGTGTTGAAGTGTGTCATTAGTTGGAGCATATACTCTATCATTGACATCCCTGCCTTCATTTAAGCATTATGTATAGCTCAGAGAGTATCATGCTTTTTTAAACTGATGGCTGCCTAAACATCTCATGAAAAACTTTCATCATTTCTAAAGCAGCGACCATGTTCTCCAGTTTCTTAGCTAAAATGTCCACGACACTTTTCAATATATAGACCCTAGCATTTTTGTTAGCATTTTGCCAACGATCATGCACCTCACGAACATTTTGTGCCGCATTAGGTACCTGTGCTGGAAGACATTCCTTCATCAGAACAAACTTCTTGTCATCAACGACAAAAATCTTGTTGATATTGTTTTTTCATGTAGTATAGTTCTCTCCGGTTAATTTGTCAATTGACATTATCAAGACTAGTGTTTTAGAAATAGTAATGAAAATAAGAAAAATAACATTTTAGTTTAATTGTCATTTAAAACGTCATTAAAAGGTTTTGGCATCAAAATTGATTTTAAAACGTCTCAAGTTAAAATTACAAGAAACCTTACAACTATATATAATTAATGACATGGTAAAACTACAAAGATTTAGAGCAAGTGTCATCCTAAGATATGTCTAATACTCCTCACTAAAGTGAGACTCGTCTCAACCGAAAATCCTCTAACAAGATAACTCTATCCGTATGGTTTCATATACCATTTTTTTATCTAATACTTGGTTAACTTCTTAACCAATCCCTTGATAGTATTGTCTATTAATTCTAACAACTAATCTGTCTCAGTAAGTGTTGTCATACAATAGGTCAAATATCGATTGAGATCGTAGTCCTATCCCTTTTGGGAAACTCACCCTATTATTTAACCTAGTGAGTACACATCTTACGAGGTTGACGGATAAGTTCAAATTAATTATATTTATTGAATCTTATTTTCTTATATTTATATTTAATATTGTAAATAATTATGAATATTTTTCCTTATTTAGTATATGTGGTGAATTGCTAAAAATATTAGAGAAATAAGTTTAAGTATAGATTTTGGTTTAAATTTAGAAAAATGAAATAAGGAAAGAAAAGATTGAAAATAAGAGATAAAAAAATAATAAAAAAATGAAAAAGGAAGTTGCATACTCCACTCCCCCATAAAGAGAGAGAGAGAGAGAGAGAGAGAGAGAGAGAGAGAGAGAGGGAGACGGCACTCCCCTAAGAAAAAGAAAAAAAAATTTTAGTATGTGTGTTTTACAGCAGTTGGAGGGAGGAGCAGCGGCAGAGGGATGAAAAAAAAAGAAAAAAAACGTCCGCACATTGGAGGATTAATTTTGTTTTCTTCATCTTTCGCATCAAATTGGGTGTAGTTTGTTTTCAATTTCTTTAGTTTATTTTTCTATTATGTGTTAGTTTTTGTTCCAATTTTAGGGTACTTTTAATTTAATTGTTATGTTGTGAGGCTTTGACAAAATCCAATATTTGTTTGATTTCAAGGATTATCTGTTTCTTATTTTTATTTGTGGTTGATTTTTGATAAATTAAATTGACGTCTTAGTTTATTATCAATTGATTTATGATATACATGATTTTGTGATAATTTATTATTCCAAATGATGTTAAGATAAAGCAAGGAGTTGGCTCATGCGTGTGTGATTGTGGCTTTTTCAAATTAGATAGCTTGCATGATAGGCATTAAGGAAACAAATAAACAAAATTAATTAATTTGTAGTCATCTCAGTTAATTGATTTTGGTTTAGTCGTTTTCACTAATTTTAATGCTATTATTTAGTTGATATAAAACATTATCGTGCCCAATTGATTGAATACAATTGCTTATTATGGCTTTTCCAAATAAGTATACTAGTTCCTTGAATTCAAAAAAAATAAATTAATTGTTTTAGCCTATGATGGAAGTTTTCTTAATTTGTTTGTTTTATTTATTTTTATTGTTTATTTAGGATTTCATTCCAATACCAAAACCCTCATTTTATTTGTTTTCAAACATTGAGAAATTCATTCATAACTCTTTTGGGATTCGACTTGATTCAACTATTTCTACAAAGTTATAGTTAGAAGAGTCAGTAATTTATTTTGGTTGGCTTTGACAGCCCGACCAACTCAAACTATCGACACATAGTCTCACTAGGATCTCACGATGCATGTTCTTGATTGAGATCGAGGATTAATTGACACTGATTATGTACGTCCGCGATTATGAGAGGTACATGAATGAATCGAGTCTTCATCGAATGAGAGGAATCTTGAGGATAGAAAATACATGGTCAAGAAAGGCCTATGAAATGATTTGTACTACATATACCAACACAACACACCTTTCATTTTGATGCATCAATCGTAGGAACTTCACAATTAAGCGTGCTTAACTTGGAGTTGTCTTTGGTTGAGTAACCTCTTGAGAATTTTTCTAAGATGTTGTGAGTGTGGAAAAAATACGCTTAAAGAACCTGTGTTGGTCTGCAGGGATAGTCTTTAGTTTTAGAAGCGATAAAGATTAGTGAGTCGTAGAGGATGACGAGAATGTTGGTGCCCATATGGGCCAAGTACGAATTTCAAGATCTCGTCCAAATTTTAAACCACGGGCATTACAAATGGAATCTGAGCAGAACCCCTCTCAAATAAGACGTGGTTCGGGGACGAATCAACGCAGAAGTTGGTGGGCATGTAACAATTGTGATTATGGGGTAGATGAATGAATCGAGTTCACATTCGAATAAAAGGGATCTTAGGGATAAGAACCCATAGTTAAGAAAGGCTTATAAGAAATAATTTGTACTACCTATACCAACAGGGTGCATCTTCCTTTTATGTGCCTCAATCTTAGGAACTTCATACTGCGTGAAACTAAAGGTTAGTAGGCGTCATGGCCGAGTTGTAGAGGATGTAGGAGAATGTCATTGCTTATAGGGGCAAGTCTAGATTCCAATACCTCATTTGAATCCTAAACCATGGGCGTTACAGATCGTTCTCCAACTATCTATTTTTAGATAGGGTAAGCTCCCACTCAGATGAACTAGGTTAATCTTGTTCATCCAAGTTTCAATATTTTACATATCTAGGTTAGATTAATTTTAATATGAATTGCCAATTTTTTAAACTAAAAACCTAATCACATTATTTGAGCTTGTACAAAGTGTGATTCTTGGTTGTTTCAACCTGCAGATCGCGTTCTCATATAGGGATATTCTGTAAATCGTCATCTTAAGTACTCCTATCCTTCGATAGAACCTTTCATAAGCAGGGTTCCCTTCCTACCAATCCTCACGTAGTCAAATTTCTCTTATATCAATCATATTAATTATAATCACTTTTATGGATTATGAGACTCTACTCCTTTTAAAACCATTTGAAAAGAATTTATTCATTTTTGTAGCAGATTTAAAATGAATATTTTTTGTTCTATTTTGAAAAACTATTTTTCAAAAATTATTCATACATTTACCAAAATCATAACAATTATTTATTGTGAGATCTACATGTTGAACAATCCTAAATATGGAATCTAATTCTTAAAATATATCTAATATATTTTACATATATTTATGATGCATAAATCTATATGGCACGTTATATGCAAAGACATGCATACAAAAAACATATAAATAAACAAGTTAATGACTGATTTAATATTTGTCATATTTCTACAAAATTTAAAATGCAATTCTATTATTTGACATATCTTGAGTTTTCATCTTCTTGATCTTCTACATACTTTAACTTGACAAGAACAAACTCCCATTTCAATATTCCGCAAATATTTTCTAAAAATATTATAATATTTAAATAACTTCTAGTAAAGATTGCCTTAAAATTAACCCATTAAAAAAATCTTTCAAAGATAATTGATCTAATTTTAAAAATCTTTATTTTAAATTCTTTTAAAAAATATTTATGGTTACCCATATTTACTACAAATATTAACCATAAATCTTACCCTTTATATTTTCTAAAAATATTTAATTTATATTTTAAAAGATAATTGTGATAAATATTTTCCAAAAATATTTTGATTTTTCCCACCCAAACAATTTTCAAAAAATATTTCTAGAAAAATCTCAAATTTTAAAATTCTGAGAAAAAAATTCCAAACGGTCACCATTGAGTAAACACCCTCTAAGGGGATCACTAGCGACCTAGCCACCCCTGGATAACAGCCACCGTGGCCCTGCCTTGAGGAGCAGCCATGTGGGCGGCACCCCGCTTCAAGCAAGTGCCCCCTTTTTCTTTTATTTATATAAAGATTTTTTTTTCACCTTGGTGTTCTTTGCATTCTTCGCGTTCTTCGGGATGTTCTTTGCATTCTTCGTCTTTTGACCAATTCCAAATTGTAAGAATTGAAAATTAAATTTGTACAAAGTTTTTCCTATACCTTATTCCTTTGGTTTACAAAAGATCTAAGAAAAAATAAAAATCCTAATGTCAAATAAAAAAATCTCCGACCAATAACAAAAAAAATTTAAGATTCATTCAATGAAAAATAAAACCCACCAAGAAAAAGATTCCAACAATAGCAATTATCTTAAGTTGAAGTTTTGATACCAGTTGTTGAAAATAGAGAGTAGAGCATGAAATAAGCGTAGCGGGAGTGTGTGATTACAAAAAAAATTACAATAATTTTAATACAATTAATTATCTTGATCAATTCAATGAATGTACATGCAACATCCTAATGATAGACTTGTTATTAACCAAACACCCTAGCTGATTGACTTGTTATTGACTAATTCATACTTACATTGATTGACGTTTATTATCTAATCTGGGGGCATTTATGTTGAGTAGGATCGACTATTCTCGTGGATGATCTCAAACGATTTTCTCCTGTCTTCCAGGATAACTTTTTTGCTACAACTTAGTGCTTGGTCGGAAGTCTTTTGCGAAGGGAGCTAGAAAGTATTATATTAGAGATCTGACTTATGGAGAAGTGAAATCTACGCTTTTTGAGTGGTTTCTATGTTTGAGATGAGTTACTTTGAAACTGAGCAGGATGTGAATGAAGATTTCTAAAGCCTTCAATTCATAGTGGGAATGGAATAATTAAAATAGGAAAATACAATATCTTTTAAACATGATTTTCGAAAATTTCATCCCCTCCCCAGGAGATGAAATTTCCTTCCCTCTAACAAGGGGATTTTCGAAAATGCTTAGATA
Source organism: Cyclanthera cordifolia (assembly GCA_037832605.1). Classification (NCBI taxonomy): domain Eukaryota; kingdom Viridiplantae; phylum Streptophyta; class Magnoliopsida; order Cucurbitales; family Cucurbitaceae; genus Cyclanthera; species Cyclanthera cordifolia. The sequence continues at coordinate 31,169 of JBBMEG010053360.1, forward strand.
TTCCATATATTGTTTTCTTTATTTTTAATTGATATTTATCCAATTAATTTTAATTCCATAATATATCCAACATATTATAAATAAATAAATATTAAATTAATATATACAATATAGTTATCTCTACTTTATTAATTATCTAATAATTACTAATATAATTAGTATGTCCAACATATTAATTATTGAGATCTCTCCATTAAATCATTATCCAATAAATTAATGTCTTCTTATTAATATTTATCTTATACATATTAGCTACATAAATCTAATATATTATTAATTAAGTTTAACTATTAAACTTAAAGCTCTTATTTATTATGTTCCACATAAATAATTTGTGAATTCGAATTCTTTAAATTCACTCACTAATAAAACAGTTTATCAACAAGTATCAGCTAGCCCAGAGACTGGTAGTCCTACATGGCTACAACGACCCGAGATCCAATCTCTATTCGTTAACATCATACTTATTCTACTAAAGGCATTTTCTAAACTATTTCGCATTATAGGACAAGTTATGCCCACGAATATTATCGATCATTTGTCATATGATCTTTCATGAGCTTATTCGTAATTCACAGCTGGGATACAAGATCTGTCCAACCTTTGTGGTTACATCTTTCTCCTTAAGCACCATCATTCCCTCTAATAAACAAGTGTTTATAGTCCCATTATAAACCAATGTCATCTCGGGCTAATGACAGGTAGAATCCCTTTGTTCAAGTCCCATAATCAATTCTTAATGGAACAACTTTACATCTCCCTCATTATTTAGGAATGCGTGAATTTTTTTTCTTGTAACGTTGCATTTCCAGTCACTCACTATGACAATCCCCAACGTGGAATGCTTATTGACCTTACACTATTTGGGTGGTCTTATCCATGCATTTCAAAGAACACTTTCATAAAGTAAACTCACCAGGACTGAGGCGCACATGCCTTAGTCCTTATATTGTAGATGCTTTAAGTTATTAACTTGGAACTAGATCCACTTGTATGTCGCTCATACTTGTTCAAGTGTTCATCCAAATAGTCATGGACATATCATCATTTATCCCATCAATGTGATGAAGCTGAATGACGTTGGAATATTAATTATGCAATTAATGAAAATAATAACCTTTATTAATAAATGAAATTTAACGCTGAATATTTGACATTAAATGCTTGCTTTTTAATTACAAACTACTAAGTCTTCAAGGCACATCCCTTCACAATATTGAGTGATTAGAAATGAATGATTATTTTGAGTGATTATAATAGCTCGTTTGGATGTGGTTGTTCAAAGAGAAGTTTTAAAAGCTTATTTGAAATAGCTTGTTAATAACCTCAAACAAACACCCTTCCCCCAAAAAGTTAGTTGATGGCATGGGACCTAAAACGACTTACAATGTAAGCTAGTCTACATAATTTATAACTTTGAGCTCTGATACCAATTATAAGAACTAGACCTAGACAAGAGTCACAACCTAAGTCGTCTACCCTAAATGCATGAGTAAATAAAACAATAGGAGTCCTAGAGGCAATCTAAGTAAATCATTCTCATAAATTTCAGAAAAAATGTTAAATAAGTTCAACATAAGTTCTAAAATCAATGAAGTATAGATACCAAAATGAATCAAGAAATATAATCTCAAAACAATAAGTAATAATGCCCCCTAAAAGTAGTTCATGTTGATAGAATGAAAATACTAAAAATATATGATTGTCCTCAGTCCCGATCAACCATCACGTTAATGCTCATGAGTATCTATGGCAATCTATACAAGGAAATGGTAAGTCATGAAACTCTGTATTGATCCCCAACTCGAGATTATGAACAAGTATAATGCAAAGAAATGGTTCCCAAACCCATAATTTTATGAGTTGTCTAATGGCTAATGCAAAAAAAAGACCAAAATACCCTACGAAGTTCTACTCTCTAGGGCAATATGAGGAACCTATGCAGGGAGGTTGCCTATGAAAGCAAAGAAACCTGACGACCCTCAAGTCTCAAAAACTCGATGTGAGGTCATGGTACCAACACCACTCATGGTGGAATATCGCTAGTAGGTAGAGAACCCAGTCAATCTGATTCTTTTACATTACGTCGTTTTGCATATAAAAGAACTTATCTCATATCAATGGCAAAGCACATGATATAAGATCACACAAGTCCCCTTTATGACATCACAAGAACATGCAACTCAATAGGTTTCAATGGAACGTACATATGTATGCATATTAAGATTGGAAATAGAAAGAGATCGTTCTAGTCCTTAAAAACATACATATAGATATGATATAGATCAATTAACTCATCAGAGTAAGACAATCACATTAGTACAACATAATTATCCTAGAGCCATCTGTTCCTAAAGATGCTCATATACATGCGTAAGAACTCGAGCTGGGACAAGGGTTACCTTACCTTGGTCCAACCTTACATAAACCCTTATAAACCTTATTCAAGAAGTCTTTCTAAGTGTTACTACAAATACAAACATAAAATAAGCAAATAAGACAAAGACTATTACCTCAAACTGTCAAATTCAAACCCAAAGCATCGAAAATACCAAAGAGAACCAATCTAAATATCCCAGTCAATTGGGCAGTGTGTGGAACTGACAAGGATGGTGCATGAGGGGCAGCTTCAGATGAACACAACCGCGACATAGAAGAGATTTTATGGCTCTGATGGACGAAGACGCATGCTCATAGTGTGGCTCAAATAAGCATTTCCATGGCTCTATATGAATCACGCGGTTGCTCGAAGGATGCTTCTACTTTGGATGCATACGAATCTCAATCCTGTGGCTCGCGACAAGATGGATGGACAGTGTGATAGAGTTTGATCTTGGTTTAAGATGGTTGATGGTGCTACTTCATTTGCGAAAAAATAATCAGCTTTAATACTAGGCAAAAAAATCCAAATATTTAAAAAATGTCACTATGACTTTAATCACCTAAATGCTCCCTATGGAAGAAAAGAAAACCTTGCCGCTCTTAGAACAAGGCTTCTCAAGTTCTCAAAAGTCAATTAAATAATTTAAAACCCACAGGAAGTCTTCAGAATCCAAAAAGCACCCTTATTTATATAGAGCGGAAAGCTTGTGTTGTTACATTGATATGATTTTTTTTCCTTTTAGCTTCTAATTTTTCTTTTATTTTATTTTTGATGATTCAAGAGCAAAACACTAGAATTTAAATACAAGTAATAGTATGCCTCGTATTATAATTAGCTACAGTTTACAAAAAAAAATTGAAATATGATTACAAAATTGTCACGAAGTAAAGATAGTTTATCTTTAGAGTCAACGACGGATGTCAACCAAACGCTTCAATAACAAATAATAAGTGTTAACGTTGCTAGATTTTACAGAGATAAATCCTTCTAGAATTGATCTTTAAAAAAGTCACAAATTAAACAAGGAAAATATAACAATAGATCCTAACCAAGGGTTAAGAAAGAATAATGGTGAAAAACATATAGACAAGAGTTAGAGTCTATGATGTTGATCCTAAGATAATTCACTTTAAAATTAGTATGATCTTTAATCAAATGAATTGATTTAACTTTCAACCAACAAAAAGATTTGAAAGAGAGGTTAAAGACAACACAAGTTTTGATATTGAATAATCCCAAGATGGAGTATTACAAGCCCTTGTAATGTCCTAATGATTGTTCAAAGTGCGGAAGACAAAAACAATCTATAAGCAGTTAAATTCATTTTGTAGAAAATAAGATTTTGATTGTCAAAAATCAATCGCAAATTAATTGAGAAGTTTAGTGCTAAGCCAAAAAAATAGAAATGCTTTAAGTAAATCCAACTAACTATTTTAAAATGCACTTGCAATTATGAGCATGCTTGACAAGTTTTGACATAAAGTTAATAAGATATTCAATAGGAAATATCGTTGTTCACAAATTTTGCATTGTAATTTCCAACGTGTCACCATTCACACTACATGACTTTTCTCGTGTCATCTTTATTTCATTCTACTCTTAACTTGCGTCGTACTAACATTATAAAGAAATTTGGGATAAAAAATATTTCTCTCTTATTATGCATTCACAAGATTTTGAAGATATATTGTAAGTCAGTTGAATCTTCTTTGTCTTTGTTTTTGTATTAGCTCATTTGAATACATGCAATTGTTTTAGGTAAAGAACGATCTTGATAAATATAATTTGTCTAGTTAAAAAGGGAAGGGTACTGTCTTATTAACCCTCGTGTTTGTGAAGTTCTTAAGCCATTAAATTCAGTTGATGTTCAGTAAAAATATGCATGAAACAGAGGACGTCACTATTTCTGAAATTAGATGTGAACTTCAAAGTAAACAGTGCTGAAAGTTGCTAGGGAAGAAGCAATCAATCACACAAGAACACAAAATGTTAGGAAAGCATATTCATCATTTTAGAGAAGGAAATTTTTAAAGTCTATGGGCATGTTTTGCTCGAGCGGGAAGAGAAAGAAAAGGGAGTGAAAGTAAATTCGTGATTGATGATATGACAACTCTGCAGGCCAAACGGTAGAAAGGAATATCTTCTCGCCACTCCGAAACATGCTCTATGATTGTAGTAGTATTCTATCTAAAGAGAGTGATGGCTAGTTTTTAACCTTGCATTTCCAAATACTATTTCTCCTCTTGGTCATTTGGTACAAGAATATGGAGTTTTAGACGTCCATTTTCTCTTGAAGCATGAAGAACTTCATGAGGAGTAACTCTTATTTCTTTCAATATAAACCTTCCACCATACCTATAAGATTTGAAACCAACCCAAGGCTTTCCACTCTTTCCAATACATGAAATTGGTGGAGGAAAATCATCCATACTTGCACATTTTGTCCTCTTAATCATCATCTCAGCCTTCGAATTCGGATGCTGAATCTGTTTTAATTCTTTCTCCTCATCCCTCTGCCATTCCTGTTTATCCATTCCCCCTTTCAAATCCTCAATGTCATCTAAGCTTTCATATCCTAGCCCTTCTGTGCACAGTTGCAGCAAATTGGACGTTTCGTCATTCGAGATCGGTTCTTTCCACGGGTTCGAATCTGTCGCCGAAGTAGGAGTATAGCTCTCTTTGAAATGAAGCTCGCCGAAGATGTCGGTAAACGACGAGTGCAGCTCGCTCGGCTTCACGGTCATGATCTGGCTCCATGGTGACCGGGTTTCGAGAAGGGTGGTTGGATTTTCTGGCAATGGGGCTTCAAAGATGTGTTGTAGGCTTTTACAAGCAGCCATGGCTGGAGATTGTCTCTTGCAGAGAGAAGTGATGATAAATGGTGGAAACAGACGGAGAGAAAGAGATGAGATGGGATTGTTGTGAGGTTTGAATTGATCAAAACCAAGGTGCTTTAAAATAGCTGACTTCCAAGGCTTTTTGGGATAAGTTGTTTCAACTGAAATCTTGTTGAGTGGTTTTACAACCTAATCTTAACTTTGTGGGTCTCTGTTTTTTTTTTTCTTTTTTTTTTTTTTTTTTTTTTACTTGGAATTTCTTCAACTTTTAACGTACTTTGTTGGTTTTTAGAATTTTATTTTTATCTTAAAAACAGGATATACAATCAGATATGGTTAATTTTAGGGGATAATATCATTTTCAACAAGTTATACAAATTTTATAGATATAAATTATAATATGATCTTGAGCTAGAGCTTCCAACTATTTACTTACCGTCTTTACTATTTCAAAAATTAAAAATATAAAATATAAAATTCCGAAAATTGGTACTATATTATCCGAAAATTCCTCGTATTGTTAATAAAGATTTATTTGTCTTTCATGTTATCCTCTAATGAAAAGAAAAAATAAAAATCTTTTCCTTTTCTAAATTCATTTTCTTTAAAGAAAACCCTATATTAACCTTTAGTCAAACATACGAATAGACTTTTCCTCCTTTCGGAATTCACGTACGAACCCTCTTCATACACACTCACCACTGTCATAACAACTAAATCTAAGATACTTAACCGAGCTAAAGATTAATATTTATATATATCTAATTATCCTCCTCGTTGAAGATAGAGATTATAAAGTCCAACGTCAACGTATAGATCTTGAGAACTCTATGTTGGGAAAACTTAACATTTTATTCTTAATTAACAAATGAAACATGTATTATCCTTTAAACATGGTCTTTTAAGAAAACATGTTTTCATATCCATATGTTATATAGAAACATTATGAGATATATATGAACACATTTATGTCTTTCTAACTTATGTCTTTTTATCTTTCTAAAAAAAACTTGTCTTTTTAAGTTTATTTTTTATGGATAGTTAAATGTTAATGAGATATAAAAATACGCTTACGAGAAATATGAGTTTTGTTTCTCTTTAATTAACATTCTCTTAAATTCGAACTTAATGGATGATCAAACTAACGTATCTAGAAAGTTGGCCCTCCCTACATAAATGTGACAACTTTTTCATCACAAATGGCAAGCAGTTAAAGTGAAAGAAAAAGAAAAAGAACAATAAAAAAGCTTGAAAAACACATTCAAACTTATAGGCAAATGGGAGAAAACAATATCTTCCCTTGAAGTAATTGATTAACAATTCTTTATTGAATTTGAAAGGATTTTGCATCACAGGTAGGTATATTGCAACCTCATTAAGATTCAAACATAATTAGTGATAATCATGTTATTCAAAACTTAGGTTCATGTTATGTATAAAATATAAGCGGCAGCTACGAAATTACGAACAACAATTGAAAAAAAGTGCGAGCGACACACTTGAGAAATGCCAATGCCAATCGAGAAATGCCAATGCCAATCGAGAAATGCCAACGCCATTGAATCGCAAAGTGGGAAAAGGCAAACTACCAACTAAGAAAATGTGAACTGCCAATTGGGAAAATAAGAAATACCAACTGGGGAAAAGTGAACTCCACTGTCAATTTGGAAAAAGTACAAACATCCACACCATTGATTGGGAAATAAGCAACAAAAGTAGAAATTTTGCATAACATATTGAAGTCAATATTTGAAAGTGTAAAACTCGATAATTTTATCTCCTTTATGAGGTAGTATTTATAGATAGAAAAAAATATGGAAACTAAGATCATAACAACTAAAATCTAAGATACCTAGCAAACTGAAGATATATATTTCTATATATCTAATAACACACGTAGCAAAAATGTGCCACGAGTTTTGAGCTCACAATTCCGAAATCGAGGTTTTTCGTGATTTTAAAGGGTATGAGTTTGTCACCCATAAACCAAATGTAACCAAGCTAGACCTGTGGACCACTGTAACCTGCCCTTGGATCGAACCATGCCACTTTTGTTCTATCTAAGCGACTGTCACGTGTCATAGTCAGCACATGTTCTTCACATGTTGGGCTCTGTTCATCTCTAATGCTTGTAACTACCACCCACTATCGTTCAACTCATTCTTAGGTAATTTTAGTATCCTTGAGTCTCTTCAATTATTTTTTTAGTTAAGTTAACAAATCAAAATAATATGTTTTGGATTTAGTTGGACAATTATTATGCATTGGTCGTTGTTTTTCTTTAACTTATTGAGAAGTATTAGAGAGATCATATACACGGTCGTGAGTCCATTATTTTTGCATTAGTTTTATGACATATTTCATCATTTATCTCATCTAATTTAGTTAACAGGTAACACCAAAAAAAAAAACTGTGGTTACATACTAGAAACAAAAGCTAAAAAATTAATATGACAACCATAAACTCAATTCTTATTCTTTGGTCCAGCTACCGCCTCCCAAATTCTTATAAACACAACCTAAGTCATATCACTTTCACCTCATTAAAGTTTACTAGAGAAAACATCATACCAAAAGAGTTAGTATAAACATTCAAAGTAAATAGCTTATTAATTCAAATGGATGATAAGTAGAATGTGTTAATTCACTTCAACAATGCATATAAATTCATCATCTCCCTATTTCAATCTAATCGCAATCTAAAACCTTATATTCCAAATCCTTTCGAAATAAAATTATTTAATCGCATAAGTAATAATCATCAAATATCGAACAAAAATATAGTTCATAATCCAAATCGAAAAAAAAACCAATTACTTTAAAATCTAAATTTAATCAACTTTTGAACTCAACGAAAAATCAAAATAAACGATTGTGAAAACAAATATCAAAGTTCAATCAAACAATCTATTAACTTGCACCGAACTGAAGAATGCAAAACAGTAGTTCCAGGTTTAAACTTCCTCCTTGGGTCCATTAGCTATACCTAAATGAGTAACTACTCTAACTTCTCTCTCTAAACTTCCTCCTTGGATCACGACAAGCACTCAATCATGACACGTATTAAATTTGATATTCGTGCACACCATTCTTTTTGTATTTGCGTCCTTCTATTAGCCATATGCTTTTTCTTAGCCTTAATCACTATCTTCGATAAACTTGAGCTTCAAGTTATCCGCTTTAGCAAAAAGTATTCCTACATCAGCTCATCTCATTAGAATAATAACATACTCACACGTTCTTGCATAAAATTTAGTAAATTTCCCTTAAATCATATCCAATCAGAAATTTGCGTTTTAGTATATCTTGAACACAATGCTTTAGCAAATAATATTCCCAATATCTTCTAAAATTTAACGTCATTTTCTAAAAAAGTTCTGTGTGGTTAGCAATATACTCTCATATCTAAGAGTTAACAGACTCACCAAAGGGATATCACCCATACTTCATACCTAGAAAAGTTCTCAAGGCTACTAATAAAGACCGAACAGGATCATGTGTTCGTAAGCCATTCATTCACACGAGTCTAACTTCAAGGAATATCACCTCAAGCCGAGGGGATGTGTTTGGATATCACCATCCATACCCACTCTTCTAGTATCCTCTATTCCTCTACATGACCAAGATACCTCTAACTAAGGCATCACGTCGTGCTCAATACATTATGCAAGTTCAGAGCTTAGACATACGAACTAACATGTAATAGAGACCATCTAAGGAAACTGCATGAAGATTCATGCATATATAAACATACAATACATTGAAAGCAATAAACATACATGTTTGTTTTAAGTCCAGATATAACATGTAATAGAGACCATCTAAGGAAACTGCATGAAGATTCATGCATATATAAACATAAAATACATTGAAAGCAATAAACATACATGTTTGTTTTAAGTCCAGATATCAACTAATAAACAACATGGTGCATGCTCTCAATATAATCAATAGATACAACAGCTAAACATCATGCTACAACATACAAGTAAGATAACACAATCAAATCGATACATGTAACATCCATAGGCCTTAAGAAGTGGATAAAGGTCACCTTGGTAATTTTGAGAAATTCAAACGAAAGCTCACAAAATTCAAACCTCAAACTCGAGTCCGAAATAGATTAAACAGTCAAAACTAACATCTTGAACTATAATAAATGAGTTTGAGATGTCGAAAATACCTTAACTGAAAATCTGCCAAAAGTGGAACTTTGGCAGACGACAACGTGGGAGAACGACGACAATGGTTCATTAAAAGAGAAAATGGTGGACTAAAACACTCGTCATGGCTAAATGCATTAGAAATGGAGAAAGTTGTAGCTTTATGTATGGCTGAAATGAAGAACTCGCAGCTTAGAATCGCTGGCTTACCACGGCTTGAACAAAGATTCGACTGCTTCGACAGCACAGGCTGAACATTGCGTTTCTTTGGGTCTTGATGGTGTAGGCTCACTTGACGCAATGAGGCAAAGCAAATTTGTTAGAAATCTCAGACAAAAATCTTTAATGGCGTGAGATGAAACTGACGCTGCTAGAAATGCCAACTAATGGTATTGATTTTCACTATGATGAATAACATTCAATATTGACGCGTAAAACACAAACAAAACAACAAACAACTTAAAGTGGTGGCTAATACTTGAACAATACGAGTCGCAAAAAATTCAAACGAAAGATGCTAGTAACAACAATGATGATCACTACTGTGAAGACGATCCTCAAGGTGCTCTCTTGTGTGAAAGAGAGAAAGAGAAAGAGAGAAATAATAATATTGGAAAAAATTGAACAATAACTCTAATATTTAAAACCTAAAGATTCGTAAGGAATAAAGGGACAAAATACAAGCGACAAATCCATTTAATTATAAAATTGCAACTAAGGGTTTTAAATTATAAAATGCCTCTATAAGAGCAAAAGACCACATTTTCTTTAAAGGACAAGGTGTCTCAAGCCCCTCAAGGGTCATTTAAGCAATTTACTTCCTTAGTTCATTCTCGATAATTTAAAATATACTTTATTTATAGAAAAATGAATTCTTGGGGCATTACAACATTCCGCCTTAGAAATTTTACATCCTCGAAAGTTAACTAAGGCTGAACAATTGAGAATTAGGAGGGCACATGTCCTTCTCATCTCCCAAGTTAATTCCTCTACCTTCTGACTTCTCCATAACTTTTTCACAAGAGTGATCTAATAAGCTCCAACTTTGCTTGCTTTTACAAAGCTAGAGGTTCTTCTAGGATCCGTGTAAAAACTCACATATATGAAAAGACTCAACACTTGGTTCCAACTAAGAGTTAAGTTATAATGGTGGAAACTCTTAGATCACACTTAGAACTTATGATGGTCACTCTTAGATCTTAAAACAACTCACTCCAGAATTAGTTTGATCAAGACTAATCCAATGAATTGATTTTACATTCAAACCTAAAGCAAGATTTTTGAAAGAAAAAAAAAACAACACCAAATGAGGTTAAGAAAACTCAAGTTTTGATATCAATATTATGCCTAAATTGTAGTATTACAAGCCCTTTTTAAAGCTAAAATTCCGTGTATGGCTTGGAATACAAAAGGACTAAAAAAGATCTTAAATGCACTTTGTGGAAAATAAGACCTATGAAACCAAAAGTCAATTGTACATCTATTAAGAGTCTTAAATGCTAGACAAAATGAAAGATTGGCTTTAAATACACCTGACAAACTCATCCAAAAAGTCTTTAGCAATTATGAGATTGTTTGACAATGTTTAAAATTAAAAAGTCCCAAATTTGAAATTTGGAAAATTCCTTCATTAAAAATTATGCAATGTTGAATTTTCACAATATATGATTCCCTTCATGCCATCTTTATTCCCTTCATGTCATCTTCATTTCATTCCCTTCTTGACTTGTTGTGCTAATGTTGTAAATGAATTTGGAGTAAAAAAGTTTTGTTTCTTTTTGTGCATTGGCAAGCTTTTGAAGATGTAATGTATAAGCTTCTTGAATCTTCTTTGTCTTACTCCTTGTAATAGGTCTTTCGGGTACATGTAATGGATCGATGGTTGGATTCGTATCATTCCCCCTTTATTTAAAAGAATTTATCCTCAAATCAAAATTTTCATTTCCTACATCAAAAGGAGTCAAATCAGCCACATTAAAAGTATAACTTACGTTGTACTCACCTCGAAGATCTAGCTTGTATGCATTATCATTGACACGTTCAAGCACTTGAAAATGACCATCTCCCCTTGGTTGGAGTTTAGACTTCCTTTGATCCGCAAACCTCTCTTAACTTAGATGAACCCAAACCCAGTCACCTGTCTTAAAAATTAATTTGTCTCTCCCTCGATTCTTGCTAGTGATTAGCTTTTGATTTTTTTTTTTTTTTTCAATCCTTTCTTTGATTTCTTTATGCAATTATTTGATGTATTCGACCATAGAAGATGCTGCATCACTAGCAAACATATTAGGTGGTAATGGTGATAAATCTAGTGGAGTTAAATGATTAAAGTCATACACAATCTCAAAAGGTGAACAATGAGTGGTGCTATGAATAGCTCTAGTGTAGACAAATTCCACAAATGGTAAAGTCTCTCCCATGTATTAAGATTCCTACAAATCAGGGATCTAAGTCATGCTCTCAATGTTCCATTAACTACCTCGGTTTGTCCATCAGTTTGAGGGTGACATGATGTAGAAAACAAAAGCTTGGTACCCAATTTTTCCCATAAGACTTTCCAAAAATAACTTAGAAATTTAACACCTCTAACACTCACAGTTGTTTTGGGAATGTCTGCAATATAACCACTTCCCTAAAGAAAAGATTAGCTATGTTTGTAGCATCATCTGTTTTGTTACATGGAATGAAATGTGTGATCTTACTAAACCTATCAACAACCACAAAAATGCTATCATGATGTCTTCTAGTCTTCGGTAAGCCTAGAACAAAATCCATGCTAATATCAACTCATGGCTCACTAGAAACATCTAAGTAAAGACCATGTGGTTGCATCTTAGACTTAGCCTTCTTACATTTGAAACATTATTTGCACACTTTGTTTACATCCTTTCTCATTTTAAACCAAATAAAGTGTTGTTTTAAACTCTGCAAAATGACCCATAAGTCGTCCCACATGAGCTTCTTTCACAAGTAACTCCCTAATTGAACACTTAGGAACACAGAGCTTTCCTTTTCTAAAAAGCATTCCATCAAATACAATATGATTATGAACATTGACCCATCCTAAGTAGTGCATATAAACATCATGAAATTCAGATTTCTCAACTTCGTACAAGTCAATCATGTGTTTAAAACCAAGAATCTTTACACTAAGAGATGAAAATAAGGCATACCTTCTTGATAATACATCAACCACCACATTTTCCTTACCTTTTTGTAATGAATGACATAAGGAAATGACTCAATGAATTCCCCCCACTTAGCATGTCTCTTGTTGAGCTTTGTTTGGCTCTTGAGATGCTTCAAGCTTTCATGATCAGTGCGGATAACAAACTCTTTTGGCCATAAGTAATGTTGCCAAACTTGCAAAGTCCTCACAAGTGCATGTAGCTCTTTGTCATATGTCGGATACTTCAATTGTGCTCCATTTAGCTTTTCACTAAAGAACATGATTGGGTTTTTTTCCTGCATTAAAATAGCTTTTATACCTATCGCACTTGCATCACATTCAATCTTAAAAGATTTATCATAGTTAGGTAGAGTAAGACAAGATACATTGGTCAATTTATCTTTAAGTTCATTGAAAGCATTCTCTTGCTTTTCTTTCCATTCAAACCTCACATTATTTTTAACAAGCTCATTTAAGGGTGAGGCTATGCTACTAAACTTCTTAATAAATCTCCTATAGAAACTAGTCAAACTATGAAAGGATCTTACCTCGGTTGCATTTGTAGGTGTTGGTCACTCTCGAATAACCTTTACCTTTTTTTCAACAATGAATCGTAGGAGATCAACTTGTTTTTGATAAAAACTACACTTTTTGTAGTTCGCATAAAGCCCTCTTCTCTAAGATTAAGTAGAATTGTCTTAACATGCAAAACAAGATCAGTCAAGCTTTTTGAGTAAACAAGGATATCATCAAAGTATGCCACAACAAATTTCCCTATATATTCTCTTAAAACATGATTCATTAGCCGCATAAAAGTACTTGACGCATTAGTGAGTCCAACTGGCATAACAAGCCACTAATAAAGCCAAACTTTGTTTTAAAAGCAGTTTTCCACTCATCTCCACATGCATTCTAATTTGATGATAACCATTCTTCAGATCTATTTTTGAAAACAAGTTTGCATCATGTAATTCATCTAACATATCATCTAATCTAGGAATAGGATGTCGATACTTTACCGTTATCTTGTTAATGGCTCGACAATCTACATACATCCTCCAAGCGCCATCTTTCATTCGTACTAAAATCATCGAAACGAAACAAGGACTCATGATTTCTCTAACATATCCTTTATCCATGAGTTTTTCGACTTGCCTTTGAATCTCCTTCGTCTCGGTAGGATTGGTCCTATAGGCAGCCATATTTAGAAGAGTTGCTCTGGGAATGAAGTCAATTTGGTGCACAATTCCTCTTAGAGGGGGTAATCCCGTAGGTGCATCTTCATGTGGAAACATGTCATTAAATTTCTGCAAAAGAGACTTAAAAGCACTTGGCAAAACATCATCAGATTTTGGCTCATTTGCCAAACACATCCCTTTGCACATAAGTACAAATTTAGGTTCTTGAGATAACACATTCCTCACTTTCTTTTTTTGTATAACAAACTCTCATTCTTTCTTTTTCCTCAAAGACACTCTCTTTTCTCTCTTTATTTTCACTCACCTTTTTTCCCTCACATTGCTCTTTTTATTCAGTCTTCTTTCTCTCCTTACTTTTTTCTCTCCTCTCTTATTCTTCAAATTCTTTTCTTTTCTTTTTCAATTTCAGATGATCACAATGTACTTCATATGGAGATAAGGGAAGTAAAGTAAATTTATTTCCACTAAAAGTAAAATTATACTCATTCCTCAATCCATCAAATGTAACCTGTCTATCTTATTCCCAAGGTCGGTCTGACAAAATATCTCCAGCATGCATAGACACAACATCACAAATAACTTCATCTTTATATCTTCCTAAAGTAAAAGGAATAAGTGCTTGAGAGTTTACCTTAAGTTCTCCTTTGTTTATCAACCATTGTAGCTTGTGCGGTTTTGAGTGTGGACGGGTAGTAAGTTGGAGTCTTTTAACAAGAAAGCTACTTACAACATTCGTGCAACTTCCACTATCAATGACAACACTACATGAGTTTCCTTTAACCAAGCATCTTGTATGAAACAAGTTTTCCCTTTGATCTTCAACTTTTTCTTCTTTGATTTGCACATTAAGCATCCTTCTTGTGATTAAGGAAATGAAGTTACCTTCTTCAATATACTCATCATCATTTGCTCCATATTCAGCCTCAAATTCTCCATTATGCTTCTCATAATCGTCATCAAAATCAATTATGCCATTTCTTATCACCATAACTCTTTAATTGACACATTCCTTACTCATGTGCCCAAATCCTTTGCACTTCCAACATTGAATAGAACTAGATTTTTTCCTTAACTCCTTGGGAACATCATTATTTTTAGTAATTAAGCTCTCTGCCTCTACTCTTTTGGTAGCCACAAATTTCCATATTTGTTGCATTGACCCATTCCTACGCACAAAACTATCTTTGCTCCAACTATTAGAATTTGAAAAAGTTTGAGCTTTAGACTGGTACCTTTCTTAATGTTCCTTTTCTTCATTCAATTGAGCTTCAATTTTTATGACATAATGATACATGTCTTCAAGGTAAGGTGGTGGATTTCTATCAACCAGATGAGCAATTTCTTTATTTAAACCTCTAAGGAATCTCGATATGGTGTCTTCCTCTTCTTCTCGAATTTTCGCCCTTTCTATTAAGGACTTCATCTCTTGATAATATTTAGCAACACTTTTTGTTCCCTGTCTCAAAGATTGCAATTTAGTTTTCAAATCTCTTTCATAATGTTTTAGAACATACCTCTTTCTCATAACTTCTTTAAGTTCTTCTCACGTCTCTATTTGATCCTCCTCTTTTCTTCATCTTTAGGATTTGAGATGTTGATACCATTCACCCATAGGATCAACAACTCAGATTTGAAACAAAACATAAACAACTACAAAAGAATTTTCAATGTGTCATGGATCCTTAAAACTTTTTTTTTTCTTTTTCCTACTGATTTTTTTTTTCAAACTTTTTTTCTGGATTTTTTTTTTTTGATCCAAGAGCAAATTCCTAGGAAATAAGATCTAAGAATACACTTGCTTCTTACAAAAAGAAATTGAGATTAAAAAAAACAAACAAGAACAAAAAAAAAACATAAGAACCAAGAGTCAGCCAAGAAATCTCGACCAATGCTCTGATACCAAATGATAAGCTCAAACGTTGCTTGATTTTACAAAGCTAGAGGTTCTTCTAGGATCCTTGTAAGAACTCACAAATATTAAAAAACCCAACACTTGTTTCCAACCAAAGTTAAGTTAGAATGGTGGAAACTCTTAGATCACACTTAGAACCTATGATGATTACTCTTAGATCCTAAGACAATTCACTCCAGAATTAGTTTGATCAAGACTAATCTAATGAATTGATTTTACATTTAAACCTAAAGCAAGATTTGAAAAAAAAAAAAAAGACAACACCTAATGGGGTTAAGAAAACTCAAGTTTTTATATCAATATTCCGTCTAAAATGTGGTATTAATAACCCTTTTTAAGGTCAAAATTTCGTGCATGGCTTGGAATACAAAAGGACTAAAAAAGCTCTGAAATGCACTGTGTGGAAAATAAGACCTATGAAACCAAAAGTCAATTATACATCAATTGAGAGGCTTAAATGCTAGACAAAAGGGAAGATTGGCTTAATACACCTAACAAACACATCCAAAAAGTCTTTAACAATTATGAGCTTGTTTGACAATGTTTAAAATTAAAAAGTCCCAAAATTTGAAATTTTGAAAATTCCTTCATTAAAAGTTCTACAATATTTAATTTCCACAATATATGATTTCCTTCAAGCCATATTTATTCCCTTTATGTCATCTTCATTTCATTCTCTTCTTGACTTGTTGTGCTAATGTTGTAAATGAATTTGGCCTAAAATTTGTTTGTCTCTTTTGTGCATTGACAAGCTTTAGAAGATGCCATATAAGCTTATTGAATCTTCTTAGCCTTACTCTTTGTAATATGTCCTTCGGGTACATGTAATGGGTTGGTGGTTAGATATGATCTCTCGATTTCCTAAATTTTTAAAATCTTGATCCGAAATCTGCACAAATTTTTTTCATAGGTCAAATCCTTATTTATTTTCAACAACACGTGATCAATAACATGAGATAGATTTAAAGCAACTATATATGGAAAACTTATGTCGTGCTAAAATGACAGGAAAGGCCCAAAGATATTTTATTACCATAAACCTCGAACTCAACTTTCCTCTATTCCCAAACCTAAGTATTCCCCACATCGATGCCATTTTCAAGAAGGCACGACTCTTAACCTCAAATTTTAGATATCTATGTCAACCATCTACCTAACTTTTTTGACGACTTTGAGATGTAAGCATTCTAGCATGGCCTAACGGAGAGGGCGAGTTTTTGGAAACTTAGGAAGCAACTGTGGGTAAATACATATATCAAATCAAAGTATCAACATACAAGCATGGTCAATAACACTGAAGAGTCCTAACCTCTATAGCAACCCTATAGGTTTCTGCCTACTCGACCGATCTTCTTAGAGGTCGGGTTTGGTCTCGGTCAACCTTTACAAGTCCTCACCTCCACAACTCGCCCCTAAAAGGGGGATTTGACCCTTTCATCTTAACTCTTGATCGTTATCAATAGATCTGGTCGATTGTTTAGGGTCCTAACCTCCACGGTCGACCCTTGAGGGCCAAACCTACTCTGGTTGGCCCCCGAGCAGGCTGGATTGGCCTTGGCCGACACCTAAAGGGGGCTTGGCTGCCATGTCCGACCCACGGGGGGTCTCGGCGTACTTTGGCCAACCCCGGGGGTTATAATGGGCTTGGTCGACCCTCTACG
Source organism: Cyclanthera cordifolia (assembly GCA_037832605.1). Taxonomy (NCBI): domain Eukaryota; kingdom Viridiplantae; phylum Streptophyta; class Magnoliopsida; order Cucurbitales; family Cucurbitaceae; genus Cyclanthera; species Cyclanthera cordifolia. The sequence goes on from JBBMEG010053360.1 coordinate 48,493, forward strand.
GTTATGACCTCCCTTAGCCGACCTTCGAGGGCTCAAAATGGACTTGACCGACCCCTTGGAGATTATGACCTCCCTTGACCGACCCCCGTGGAATTTTGGCCTTGTCCAGGTATTTCGATATATTTTAACCTATAACAGTATTGTAGTTCAAAACATGCATTTAATATAACCAAGACTAAAACTAATATAATATTTTATATAACTTCAATAGATAAAATGACAATCCTATTTATATGGCTGAAATTAGTACCATGAACGGCCCAACCCTTATGAAGAACCTTATATTGGGAGCTTTTGAGTAGACAGTAGTCGATGCTCCTTTCACACAGTATTTTTGTTATTATCCACAGTTTAATGAAAAATTCTTTCGAAGGAATAAAGAAGTTGACAAACGATTGTTCAAGCAGCTCATATGGTTTGAGTTTTGATAAAATCTAAAAAATAGTTCATGTTATTTATAAGTTGTAGGCAAATTAAATATGTAAATGTAATGTATAAATTTTCTTTTTTTTCAATTAATTACTTATCTCAAACTCTCATCATTAAACACAAAAATAACTAACTTCAACATATATTATTCACCAACAATTACGAACGACTAACTATATTTAAAATTTTATCAAATCTGAGGGACTAAATTCTAATTTTTTAAACCATTGAAACTAAATTATAGATTTTTCAAACAAGGGGATCAAAGTCTAGATTTTAAAACTATGGCAATTAAATTTTAGCTTTTATCAAACTATATGGACTAAATTTAAAATTTGCATAGGTTAGAAAATATTTTTTTGATAACCAAAGTTTTCTAATAACATTTTGTTATATATTAACAAAATGTTGTGTTTAGTCATTCATCACTAATACTTTATTTTATCTATGCAACAAAACATTTAAACGTAAGTTTCATTAATTTAACAGGTAGAAAGTGCATTAAATATGTGAATGAATCATTTTTTAAATTTTGTTATTCCTCTAAGATGTATAGGTTTCTGTTCTTCCTAATGGGAGGACATCAGATCCATCCTCAATATTTCCATACAAAACAAAGATGGGAGTAAACAAACATGAATACACAACCACTCTATCAATCTCCGTAAGAGTGAGAAATAAAACACTATTCAAAACAAAGTCCAAATTCTTAAGAATGAATATTGTTCTAAACAAAGAACTTGGTTTCCCTTGGATTCTTACACTGAAACAATATTTTCGTCTTCGATAAGTCAAGAAACCACAATTACAGAATGTGTGACACAACTTTACTTTTTCTTTCTATGAATCTCTTCAAGTAGATCTAAGAACTTTGTTGATGTGTTCATCCGAGACAAACATTCGATGATAACTGGCTAACTACTTCCCTCAATATGATGATCGAAACGGATACATTTTCAAATAAACTCATTCGCTTTTGACAGCATCATAAATACGACGAACGAAAATTAAGGCAATGCGAAAACTTACAACTCCGAGCATCAAGAAGAATGCATAACATATACAAGCATTATAGCCTATAAAGAAGCAAAGCTGCAAAAAACCATTCATATTAGACCTGGCGTAGAAGTAAATGCAATATCCAAACATAAAGATGGCCGTCGAGCCCCCAGAGAACACCGATCTGCACAGTAAAAAAAGGAAGAATAATGTAGAAGGAAATGAAGAACATTAAGAAAAGAACAAATATGGATCATGAAAGTTGGACATAGTAGAGACCTCCACCACCATTGATGATCTTCAACTGATAGCTGAATGTATGTCAAACCAATGCTCAAGATTGCAGTGAGTATGATAAGGATGATGAATGTGATGAACCAAAGGCTTGGAAGAGTGAAAATTTTGAATCCCCACATGCTTGCATACAAGTGGTGTAGTTCAAGAACGATGGCACTGAATGTCAACAGACCACTAATGAACATTTGAAAAGGAAGTTTTCTGAACCAAGCCAAAGGAGGAATCTCTCGTACGTTTCGCTTGGTGGCACAAGGCGCTTGAAATTCGGATCTAAATCGGTGTCCTATTGTCCCACCAAATGCAAGCAATGGGAGGCTGATAAAAGTAAATATGATAAAAAGCACTACAATGGTGCCTATGGGAAGTGCTGCAGTTGTCCCATTAGATATCGAAACAATATTAAGGATAGAAAATATGACGAATGATGGGCCCAAATAAAGAATCCCTGATAGAGCAACACTTTTCTCCTGAAAATGAGGATTCCATATCAAAAGGGAAAAAGAATTATTAAAAAAAACCCGTGCAACTAAATAAATATCGCAAATAAAAATAGATCATAGAATAAACACGAAGAAAGAGGCAAAAGTTACCCATCCATTCTCGGCAAACTGGCAGTACAAAGAAGAAGATGTAAACCCAGAAACAACAGTTGTAAGAGAATAAATCAAAATAATGGAAGTGAATAGTGATCCTCGATTGTACGGATATAGGATTCCTAGAAAAGCCAGAAGAAATAAACAGCAAAACCTGTTGAAAAAAATTATACACAAAAGAGACAACTATTAACCCTAAAAAATAATGGGGATACATGTATAGCAAAAACAAAAACAAAGAAATACAAACAATAGCACTTTTAAAAAATAATTAATTATGTAGCAGAAAAATGGGTCAATCCATGTAAAATGACCCAAATGCTCACGCTTCAATCAGTTCGCCGATAGCCCTCAATCAGTTTGCTCGTAACCTTTAATCAATTCAGCTGATAGCTTTCAACCAGTTGAGCTAATAACCTTTAATCAGTTTAGCTAATAGTCTTTCAATCAGTTCAGTTGATTGAAAACCATCCGAGAAACTAATTGAAACAAATAGTCTTCAATCACCGGGTCTTCAATCAATGCTAGCCTTCGATCCATCTCTATATCCTTATTACGTACCAATCCCCATTTCCCCAATTCTAAGTTAAACCCTTTTCAATTTCAATTGGGATTCCAAATCCTAATCTCCTATTTTCCGAGCGACTATGCCCGATTTGGGCTGGGTCAAAACCCCACCAGATGCTCTATTGCTCTGTATCTCTGTCCCGGATGTGTCGTTGGTGACAAGTCACTCTCCCCCATCACCTCTATCCAAGAAACAACCATCTCCTCCTCCTTCTAGATCCAAGCCCTTGTAAAACGAAAAGAAGAAGCTTCAATCTAAGACTCCGACGGTGACCCAATTTCCATTTGATTCCTTTTTAAACAACCCAGATCTTGACCCTTCTTAAGCTCGCTCACAACACCATCACATCCAGAGACAGCCCAAACAAAGCCTCAGATTACGCGATCTAAGCGGCAAAGTCGTTCGAGCAGTGCATAGTTGATGACGAGCCACAACTGTGTTTGTCGTAGAAATTGATGACCGGAATTGATAGTAGAAATCAATTTCTCATCTAACTTGCTTTCAATTGAAATTGTGAGCTCTGACGACCGTGGCGAGACAGAGAGATTGCGAGAAAGAGAAAAAGAATCCAAAAAAATGGAAAATCCAAAAAAATGGAGACGACAAAGTTAGAGAATAAAAAAAAAAACTTAGCTAAACCTAAATCTTCCATACACTATAGAGAGATCTTACTTTGTTGGTTATACGTTGATGACATGGTAATCACTAGAGATGGTATAGCATCATTGAAAGCTTTTCTTCATAGACAATTTCTTAGTTTGAGAGTAATTATCATATATTGTTTACTAAAATATATTAACTCTAGGGTATTCTTTTATAAGAGAAAAACCTTTTACAATTATGGAAACATTACAACAACGGAAAAGAATAAACATAATAAATATAATTATCTTACAATTATGACAGATTTTCCAAAATGGTTATAATTCTAATATTCCTTAGTAACGATTTCAAGACTCCTCCTCGAGCTAGTTTAAAGATGTTTTCCTTTTGCATAGCCAGCTTGTTAATCAATCTGTTGATTTGCTTCTATGGTAGCCCTTTGCTTAATATATCATCAATCTCTCCTGATGTAGGAGATAATGAATACATGTTGTACCGTCCCCAAGGGGTGGTGGAGTGGTCGAAGGCTTAAGTTTTGAAGATGTGCTCCCCTCAACGTCCCAGATTCAAGATCCACCTATGAAATTAATCTGTAGACACCTCCCGAATCTCCATTCCTTCGATGTCTCTCGATACCTGACTTATGGATGGACATGGTTTTCCCGAGTATAGTGGAGCTAAGCTTTGATTCCTCAATTTCCAAAAAAAAATACATATGGTCTTACATCAATCTTCTTTCTAATAAAGAATTTATCACAATAAACACGTATAGGTGTCTCCAAAGCAAACTTCAGTTCTTCAAGTATCCTTTTTATCCATATCCCTTCGCAAATCCTATGAGCCAAAGCAACTTTGCTTCAACGCTACTCCTAGCCCCTACATTTTGTTTTCAACTTCTTCAAGCGGCCAAGTTCCGTCCAACAGAGAAACAATAACCAGATATGGATCTCCTATCTGTAGTACTTCCTACCTAATTTACATCAATATAGACTTCTATTCAGGCATAATTTTTCTTTCGGAATAGAATACCTTTTCTAGGAGTTCCTTTAAGATATCTTAAATTCTATAAGCAGCTTCAAAATGAAGCGGTCCAAGTGCATGCATAAACTAGTTACCATACACAATGCATAGACAATATCAGGATCATATGAGATAGAAAAATTAACCTTACTGCAAGTGATTGGCATTCTCTATCTTTTGTTCCTTTTGGCTTCGCTATTTATAACTTTATATTGGGTTCACTCCTGAGTGTCAACGACCTTGCAGCCAAGCAATCCAGTTTCTCCATGTAAATCAAGAACATATTTTCTTTGATTGACAAAAATACTCTTCTTCGATCTTGCAAATTCCATTCCAAGAAAATATTTCGATGGTCCCAAATCTTTGATTTAGAATTCTCTAGCAAGATTTTTCTTGAGATAAGCTAGACCAATGTGTTGAATTATGTAAAATCACCAATCAACCCAAAAACTTAAGCTTGTGGGTTGGACAGCGACTCGAACTCGGAACCTTGTCTTCTGATACCATGTTGAATTATTTTAAATCGCCAATCAACCCATAAGTTTAAGCTTGTGGGTTGGGGTAAATTTAATTATATCAATCCACACACTTTCATACTAAGAATCTAGGAACTCTCTGATAGATTCTATCAATGGCCCCTCACTCATATGAGTCAATGATCAATTTTGGTGTATCCAATTATGTGGAAAAGGGTTACATTATATAGGCTAGGGTAGTTAACAACTAACCAACTAACCAATTAACCTCC
>JBBMEG010053361.1:0-16195 GCA_037832605.1 Cyclanthera cordifolia
TGTGGTCAGTGGCCCCGGAGTCAATGACCCACCTAGTTGTGGAGGACATAAGACAAGCAGACGAATTACCTGTGTCGGCGATATTGGCTATGGAAGATGACGATGAAGCCTTAGACGCCTCCTGATACTATCGGTATTCAGCAAACTCCTCAGCAGAAACACGATAATTGGATCCATCAAGTTTCTGATTCGTAATTCTTGAGACAATCGAGATTATATCGGTCACACTAGGTTTAGGTTCGGCCATTTAGCTATTGCGTAGGGGCTAATCTAGAGGATGTGACCGTGGGTTTAAGTTTGGTTTAGGGTCGGCCGGGCTGCGGGTTTAGGCTTGATGTGGGCTGCGGGTACAGGCTACTGGGTCAGGCTGCGGGTTCGGGCTAGATGCGTGTGCTGCTGTGTGCGGGGCTGGGCGCAGACAGCAACGATCTGGGCTGAGGTCTTCTGTCCTTTTACCGGACGACGGCGACTATGACCCTTCAGAAAACCCTAGAAAACCTTTTAACTAGGCTCTGATACCATGTAAAAGAGTTTAGGAGAAAAATATGTCTTACTTTTTCTCATTGAGCTAGGGTGTATTTATACACAATTACAATCTTAACTAACCTCAAATACAATCTTAACTAACCTCAATATAATCCTATAATATCTAAATATAATCTTAACCAACCTAAATATAATCCTATAATATCTAGATACAATCTTAACCAACTTAACAACCTAAATATAATCCTATCATTTATTCTAACACATCTCATCATTGTTACCAATAAAAAAGAGGTATCGACATAAAGAGCAATAAATATCACATTACTTCCACTTTTATTTGTGTAAAGTGCATGCTAGTAGGAACATTGCGTGTACCCGTTCTCCTTGTAATATGTATCAATATGAGTATTTCATGCTCGTGGTGCATGCATGAAATACTCATATCGAGTGGTTGTTCAATTTTATCATTTTCTTTTCTTCTTCAATTTTCATGTACTGGGATTTTTGTTCAATGTAGACTTCTTCTTCAAGCACACCATTCAAGAATGCCAACTTGACATCCATTTAAAAAATCTGCCATTTGAATTGAGCCGCTTGAAAAATGAGCAATTAAAGTTTCTCCATTCTTACAACAGGAGCAAACATTTAGTTATAGTTGATTACTTCCTTTTGTTTGTATACATTCGCAACAAGTCACGCCTTGTTCCGCTTTATCTTTCCTTGAGCATTCATCTTTTTCTTGAACAATCACTTCACACCTATGGGCTGACTTCCTTCCGGCAATTATGTTAGCTCTCATGTATAGTTGCAGACAATCCCTTTAATCTCATCATTCATGACCGTTTGCCATTTTTGTCTCGCACTGCCTCTTCAACACTAATATTTTCAGTATATGCTAAAAGACATACACGGTTTACCTCATTTGTCGTATCATATGAATCTTGCAAATTTTGCATTTTAGGTTATCATGGTTCATCCTAATCATATTTAGTTTTAGAGATTGTTATTATACTTGTTGGTACAACGATTGATGATTCTCCAACTTTGACGTTAACCTTATGCCTTGGTCCTCGCAATACTCTATAAAAGCCATTGAAGAATACTCGTCACCTATATCGGGTCATATAGCTTTGATGTGCCAACCAGTTACCTTCTCCACCTTCACTTTAAAATTTTTGAACGCCTCGAATGCCTTAGATTTTTTTTCAGAAAATAAACTCAAGTTTTTTTGTGAGAAATCATCGATAAAGAAAATGAAGTACCTTTTATCGCTGAAGGATTCTAGGGTAAATGATCCATATATATTGATTTGAATCAACCGAAAGGTTGCTTAGTCCAATATTCTGCCTTCTTTTGAAAGAAGGTTCTTACATGCTTGCTAAGCACGCATTCTTCACAAAATTTTCCCTCCTAATTCCATGTTGGGTAGCCCGTTTACCATATTCTTCTTTGCTAGCTCTTTTAGGGCATCATGATGTAGGTGACCATAGTAGGGATGCGTCAACGATGTCTTGTCCTTTACATCGGCTTACAAACATTTTTTTCGTATACTTCTCAGATTCAGTTTGTATATCTAATTTCTTCTCATCTCGACTCGAGCAACTAAACCCTCTTTGCTTTTCCTTCAAGTGAAATGTTGGTCATTTAAAAATATTGAGTAACTCTTCTCTTTGAGTTGTCCCAACTCAAAATATTGGTCTTGATGTCTGATACGTAATAAACATCTTAGATGAACCCTATAAAGTCATCCTTTTGCAAGTAATAAACCGTACTTCGACCTTTGACCTCCACCTTTGATGCATCTCCAAATGACACATGACTATCTTCAATCTTTTCCGTCTCTTTAAATAGGTACATGTGACCGCACTTCCAAGTCAAAGTACCACATAGTGCCATTATTAATGTTGACTTCTTTTTGAGCCATCAAGAGAAGAATTTCTTTTGTTTCGTCTTCCGAGGCTATGTTGGTTGTTACTTCCATCTTTTTATCAACTCAACAATCTTTTGCAAAATTCCCATCGTTATCACAGTTATAGCATTTTTCGAAGTTGCAATAATTCACATAGTGACCATATTTGTGACACTTGTAACACTAGATGTTGGAATAATTTGATCGGGCGCCTCTTCCTGGACCGCATCTCCTTTCACACTAATTTGGTTGGCTCGGCTATCCCCTTCTTCTTATAGTAACTTTCATGACTGGTGCTTTGACCATCGCGACCATTTTCTCCACTTCCACGGCCCCGACCTCTACCTTGAAAATTTTTAGAATATGGTACATTTTTGTCTTTGATTGACACCATAGTTTGAAGTGTTTGCTCAAGAATTTCTTCGAACACCTCCTATGCATTCATCAGAACCAAAAAGAGCTTTCATTTGAATGCTCCAGTTCTCGTAGTTTGCCTTTGTTAGTCATAGCAGCAGCATTTGACCCATCACATTAATTATCAGCTCTGATATCAAATAGTAAAATCAATTAACAAGAATTTTTGTCACGTTAATTTTTTTTCTGGGTCTGAAGAGACAAGATACTCTATTTTTCTAAAAAGTCCACTCTTCTTGTATTTCTTTGTTATATTCACTTTTTTTACATTTTCACAATTGAAAGAACAATCTATATTTATAGATATTATATTATTCTCTTATATTAACCTTTTATCTACACAACTCTTGACCGTTCATCTACACAATTTTTAATTTTAAAAAATCAACATTTAATGTTTATTCAACATTTACAAATATCCATGCAATAAATTTCCTTATTTTGGTCGTTTAAAAATTCAGTAATTACAGAATCTTTAGAGTCTTATATGTTGGGGATGAAATAAAGAAAGCTAATTAAGTGATTAGACCTTCTAGATTTGATGAGGCAAACTTCATGCAGTATGCTCTAATTGTCACAATAAATTCATAAATGGCTATAATTTTTGTAGATTTTGACCTTTGGATGAAAGCTAATAACAGTGAAATTACATCCTTTTATAGGAATAAACCATTGGAAGTAGTTCTTAGATATGAGAATCACAAAAGGTCTAAGTCAAACTAAATTTAAGGCAAGACTAGTTGCTAAAGGTTTCACTCAATTGGAAGAGGACAATTAATAATGAAGTTTTCTCTCGGGCAGTTAAGCACTCGTCCATAAGAACTCTTTTTTTCAATTGTAGTTCAATACAACCTATAACTTAAGCTAATAGGTGCAATTCACTGCCTTTTTACACCAAACATTAGATGAAAACATAGTTCGAAAAATGAATGAAAAGTGGCTAGCATGTCATCTTACAAAAATCCATATGTATTTGAAAACAATCCTCTAAACAATGGAACATATGTTAAAACAATTTCACTAGTTCCAAAGTTTTATATAAATATATAAATATATATATATATATAATTTATGACTTCCTTAATTTGGTTCTTAAAAGTGAATATAGGTTACTACTAAACCAGTATAATTGTTGGCATGAAGTTCTCTTTCCCCTAACAATCTTTGATTGTATCTTTTCCATCTCTTCAAAATCGACAACTCTTTTTGCTTTTGCTTGGCCACACATAATTCTACCGTGACAAAATAAATCCCCTAACTAGTTTTAGAACATAAGAAGATAAAAGAAAAAGATAAATTATAGATTTAGTCTCTATAGCTGAAGTTTAGTTCCTATGTTTGGAAATTTAAAGTTCAATCCTTATGATTTGAAAAATATAGAGTTTAATTCCTATGGTTTGGAAAAATATAGAGTTTAGTCTCTATAGTTTGATAAAATCTAAAAACTAGTACATGTTATTGGTAAATTGTAGGCGAATTAAGTACGTTGTGATGTATGAATGGTGTATTTTATTTTGTTCAATCAATTACTTATCTGACACTTTCATCATTAAACACAAAAATAAATAGATTTTACGTATTTTATTTACACAAACAATTACGAACGACGGACTATTTTTTATTTTATCAACTCTCAGAGACTAAATTCTAATTTTTCAAAATCGTAAGTACTAAATTGTAACTTTCTTTAAATAACAATAACTAAATTTATAATTTACCTAAAACAAACAACATTCATGCAGTACAATCCTATAGATAAAAATTGGGAAGAAACAAGCTATATTTGTTTAAGATGGGTAGTTGGGCGTATTAATTACTACTTTTAGTACAACAATATTTAAGAATTTAACATATTGAAATCTAATTTTATTATTCTCAAAAAAAAAAAAAAATCTAAAATCTATAGTCGGCTTTAACCCATTTGAGTACAAATTGGAGAAGCAATAATACAGATTTTCACGATTAAACTTGTAACGTTGATTTTAAAATTGATTAACACCAAACAATAAAATCACTTCATCACTGATTCGAATATTTTGATCATAATATTCCGACATACTATTGTATTATGAATGTGAGGTAAAAATATTATTAATTAAAACAATCCGACCGACAAGATAATTAACTTTTAAACCAAGTCCTTTTCACTTAACCTTATTTTATCCGATTCAATATTAATAATGCATGATCATTAAAGTTAATGCATACTTGTCATTCTCATATCATTATAATATAGGTGTCTGTGTGTGTATATATATATTTTGAAGTGTTCATATTCATAAACCAATTAACATAATGGTCTTGTCACATCTTCTTAATTAAAAACAATTAATGATTAACGTCTTTGCTTTTTGAACTACTGAAATTATTATTAATTATTAGTTGAAAGTTGAGATAACCTAATTGCAATAATTTAGCTCCACGCACAAATTTATTAACACGTCAAAAAGTTTAATTCTTTTTTATTTTATTTTATTTTTATTATTGTGAACTTGGAAAGTGAACATTTTATAATGCTCCCAAAGAAGAAAACAGTAATTAAAAGTGTATTTAAAATAGGGTAATCTGAAAAATTAAAATAAAAAAAAATGATAATAAAACAACCACTTTTTGGGGCTTTTAATTAAAAGTGTGTATTTAAGAATTGGGGTAATCTAGGTTATCCTTTAACGCCTTTATTTCTGTTGTATGTGTTTCCAACTACAAAATATGGCCTTTAAAAGATTTGAAGATTTCATCTGTCAATTGGTGTACGCCACTCTTAGATTTGGGGTAGTGCTTTTCCTACAAAGGAAACACAAAATGGGGTGTTTGTGGCAAGCTTATGAAATCAAGAGAGTGAAAATAAAAACCCCTTCCCTCCTATTCTCTTCTAAAATATGGCCTATTTAGCTTGATCATTAATAATTTGAGCTCTCTGACATCATTGAAGTTGATTTGAACAATGTTTGATATCATGTTCTTGATGATAGACCATAAAGCTTGGACGGATTGGCGAGCAACGAAAATATATATAATTGATAGCATCCGCATCTTTACAACACAAAGGCCACCAAGAGGGTGATAAGTAGAGGTGTGGATTTTATAAACACTGCAAGGGGCCTTAAAGACTGAGAGTAAGTAAGTTGGCATGTATCTAGGGCCTTAAAGACTGGGGTTGTTCAAGACAACCTTTGCCAATTCTATTGCAGCTATGTGGAGTTGCTCAAGCCGTCATATTGAATTGGCAAAGGTTGGCTTAAGCAACTTTACATAGCTGCAATCGAATTGATTTCACTATCTCTTCTATTGATACCTGATCAAATAACATAATTTCTTTAAGCATATACTAAAACTTTAATTAGCTTAGAAAATATTTATTATTTTGAGGATGACGTTTACGATAGAAGTTTGATCGAGATCAGAGAAAAGAATCACATTACCCTAAAACAATAGGTGCATAATCTCAATGTCTTTAATCATATCTTTGCTTTGAGCAATGGATAACATGTCGAAGGATAATCGATAGTTATAATGAAGAGAAAAGGTGATAAAGGACAACCTCAGCGAATACCTTTTTTGGAGAAAATGTGACCTCTAAGTCTACCATTAATCAAAATAGAGAAAGAAATAATTGCGATGTAAGCTGCAATGCAGTTGATCCATTTTTTATTGAAACCTTTTATTAATTGCGATGTAATTAACTTAATAACAATTCCAAGTTTTTTGGAGTAGTCTGGATAGTGGCCAATTTTTCATTAGCTATAAAAATTGCATATGTAATTTGGAGGGCGGGCCTAGAGCCTTTCGGATAAAACTTTGGCAATAATTTTGTAGATGCTCGTAGTGAGACTCGGCCTATAATCAGTAACGTGGACAGGCTTAAGAACTTTGGGCATGAGAGCAATATAAGTCTCACTGGGAGCACGATTAACTATCTTCATGTTGAAAAAATCTTGGAACACCGCCATAATATCATATATGAAAGCGTTCCAAATATCGATTTCAATACGGTATCTGTCCGGGTCATGAGCTTTGTTTCTACCAATCAATGTTCTCTTTATACTACTAAACACCTCAGCTTCAGAAAAATCTACAACCATTTCTGTAGCAAATCAATAATGAGGTTGATAATTCACCATGGTGGTTAATGTGAATTTAAGATTTTAATATTTAATTATATCATCCTCAGTAATTTTCCGACAAAATCCCAAGAAAGGCTACGGAAAATTACATAAATATGGTTAAATTAAAACATGCTGCTTTTCAAATCATGAAGCAAAAGGCCTTTTCATATTGATGCAACCATGAAGAGATTTCATATTACATATGCTTCAATGTTGACCAATAGTCTCTGTCGGATTGGAAAATCTTCTTTAATTAAAATGTTGCCATGAAAATTTAACACAAAATTCGAATAAAAAATTCGAGTGGGGTTTGGGTCATTAATCTACCTATTCATGTGCCAAAGTATATTCAAACTTGTTATATTTAATTGCATTTTTAATAATCTTATTAATAAAATAACTATTATCTCAAATACATGTTACTGTAATTTTAAAAATATTTCTTAATAGTTTTTGTTGAGAAATCTAACATGGTTTCTCTCAAATTCAAAACAAAATTTAGAATATCAAATGAGATGAATCAAAATAAATAAAAAAAGAAAAGATGAAGAAGAGAGAACCACACCAACTTAAAGTGATCAGAAATTAACCCTACATCTACTATTCAAATTTCATAGATGATTTTCATTTAAAATTGTAAATATCAAAGTAAAACTTCAAGGAGCCGGTGCAAATGGTGATCATCTAACTCTCTTTCAAAAAATAAAAAACCCTAATATGAGTTTATATTAGTGTTATACTAAATCTCACACTTCTACATGTTAGAAAAATCCTAACAAAAAATTACCCCAAAGTAAATACAATTTAACAAACTCTGATAAAAATTAAAATGTGATTCACAATTAACAAGTTTCAATCCGTTTAACTTGATTTAAGTTATTAATTTTACTACTAAAATAATTGGTAGCACGTAATTGGTTTCATTGTTTATTACGTCCCGGTTCAATCCTAAAAAGTTATATTTGCCTCTCATTTATTTCAAACAACCCTAAGTTTTTTATTTGAATTTTTCCTAAGCATTTGACATAGAAAGTTTCTTTTTTTTTCTACCGATAAAAAATTGGTTATGATGATGATTTATATTTATAAAAACTACATTTTGTGGGCATCCATCTCAAAATCAATTGGCTAGAAGAGTAGTAGCCCACTCTTTCTTATATATATGTTGAAAAACCCACGTCTTACCAACGTGGGACATTTGCATTGTATATTCTTTTTTTGAGATTACAACACAATATGAGTATTCAAACATATATTGTTATAATAAAACATTGGGAAGAAAGTTTGAAAGAGTGAAATAAAGAAAGAAACACAAAGATGGGGATAAGTTTTATTATATCGACAAAGTCAAAGCAAAGTGAGGACCCTAAAATCCAAGCCCTAATAATGGCGATGAGGTGATGAACAAGAGAAAGAAGTGGGCTTATTGCATTTCTCAATTGTCATGTGCTTCAAAAAATACAATCATTTTTTGTGGTAAAATTGAAGTACCGTACAATTTTGGAAACCCCACAGCCTGTTTTGGGTAAAAACACCAGAGAGAGAGAGAGAGAGAGAGAGAGAAGACTGTAGCATACAAACAGCAGCTCTAGGCTTGTGTTTATACGTTTTTTAGCCTTATTTTATCTGGACATGTAAACATTAAATTAATAATGTAGTTAATGTTGACGTACACAAGTAGTTGGTATAAGACTTGTAACTTTTTTTTTTTGAATAAATAAATAAATAAATAAATTCTTTGTAAGAGTGGTATTTCGAAGGGCCACCTCTTAGCATTTGTCCAACCACACAATAATTAAAAAGAAAAATAAAAAAAATAAATTGAAAGAGATATCTTAAAGCTGCTAAAGCAGAGAGGACCTCTTTCTTTTTTATCTCCATGATTAAGCCTTAGTGGAAAATTGACATTTCCTCGTTTCTCTCTCTCTCTCTCTCTCAACCCTGGTTGCATCAAATCATTTCACAAATACAGGTAACTCACCTGGACTCTCTCTTCATCAAATTAACAAAATCATGGTTATTCTCTTTGAAGGAACCGCGCCCAATCGGAGCATCGACCTCAACAACCATGCTATTCTCACTGACCTTGCCGGTGTTGATTTTAAATGAGTTCGGGGTCTGAGAAAGCATGCCTCTAACTCTACTAATCTCAATATCTAGGAGACTAAAAATTATAAGATAGCGTGAGCATCTATCTCAAAACCAATTGGTAATGAGAGGAGTAACTCATCTTATCAATACCATACCGATGTGAGACATTATGAGATCCTCAACAAAAATCAAGGTTAATTAATAACATATATAATAATTATAATCTAGGTTACAAAATTTAGATGAATGAAATTTGAAGAAACTAATTAATTAGCAAAATATAAATATATATAAATGATTTAATTAATGATCATTATAGTTTTTTAATTAATAGGATAAATATAGTGGTGTGGGTCTTCCCAAAAGAACTCCTTGTATCATTTCTTCAAAAAAAGTAAAATAAAAGAAAGAAAATTGGAGAGACAGAAGATTGAGTTTGTGACAAAAGAGTTATATTAATATATATGTTTCTTAATTTTTCCAAAGGCTAAGGAGAGAAGATTTTGTTGGTCTGGTCACCGTGGCGATTAGGGTTTTACACACAACTTTTCAGCTTAATTCCTCATCTTCTTCATAATACACTTCTGCCCCTCAAACTGTAATTCCTCTTTCTCTTTCCTTTTTTTTTTTAGAGGGATTTCTTCATGGTTCCTTAAATTGGTTTTTTTTTTTTTTTTATATATAATTAATTTCTTTATCACTCTATCTTATAAATTTTCTGTCTATATATAATAAGATTGAAATAAACTTCATATTCTTTCTTTCTTTCTTTCTTTCTTTCTTCTTGGATATGAAAGATTTTTCTTTCAATGATAATTAGATCCGTTTGTTCTTGTTATAGTCATATAATCTGGTTTATTTAAATTCATGGGTGTTGATGATTTTTGTTGTTTAAACTTTCGTTTTCCAGGACTGTTTCGACTGAAAGCCAAATTTTCAAATTAGAAGCAACGTGGGGTAAAGCCCATCAAAATCAATTATATTCTTTGATGCTCACAACCCCGCTTAAAGTAATTAGTTTCTTCTATTGTGGGTTCAACAAAAAAAAGATTTTTTTTTTTTTTTTTTAAATCCCAATTTGTTGGTGTTCTTCTGGATTTTTTTTTTTTTTTTTTTTTTTCTTTTTAGATTTTGGGTTTTGTACGGTGAACGACTGACAAATTCTGTGAAAACGCTGCCGCCGCCGGTTTTGATTACGATGGCGACATACTTTAACGGCGGTTCAGAAATCCAAGCGAATTCTGACGGAATTCATACTCTTTACCTTATGAACCCCAATTATGTGCCGTACTCTGACGCCCACTCCCAAACGCCCACTAGTATGCTCATTCTCAACCCTCCCACTCACGCGCTCAACAACTCCACTCTCCCCCACGCGCCGCCTTCCCACAACCACTTCCTCGGAATCCCTCAATCCCACCACGAGATCTCAGCCCTCCATTCCGTTCAACCACAGCGTCCACACTACAACAATCTATGGCCTCCTCCTATGGACCAACCCCACCACGGAATCTCCGCTGCCGCCGCTCAGCAGGGCTTGTCGTTAAGCCTCTCCTCCCAACAGTCGTTGTACCGGACAGTGTCGGCGGAGCAGGAGATTCAAGGCGGCGGTGGAAGTGGAGAGGAAATTAGGGTGTCGGGAAATTCTCCGGCGTCGGCGTCAGTGTCGGTGGTGAGTAGCGGGATAACGAGTGTGATATTGGGGTCCAAGTACTTGAAAGCTGCACAACAACTTCTGGATGAAGTGGTGAATGTTGGTAAGGGAATTAATAAAAGTGACAAAGGTGAGGGGACAAAAGAGAAAATGAAGATGAAGAAAGAATCCTCCACGGCTGCCGGCGGTGAAACCACCTGCGCCGCCGACCTCAACACCGCTCAAAGACAAGACCTTCAGATGAAGAAAGCTAAGCTTATTTCCATGCTTGATGAGGTATTCTATAATTCTTCATATTCATTTTCCAATAACTATTACCATGTACGCTTCAAAATCTACCTAAAGCTTTTTTAATTATCCATCTCTCAATTTCCAATTAATTTGTTCAATCTCAAATCTTAATTCTTTGAAATAAGTGGTACATAATTAGAGTAACCACAACAATAATTCTTAGCTTTAATCACAAGTAAAATCATTAATTAAGTTATTTCTACTGATTAATTAATTTGATTAAATTACTTTCTCATAAATAACCTAGGCTTTGGTCTTCAAGAAAATTTTTCTTAAAAAACTTAGTTTTATAGTAAAAAAATTAATTATGATCTCTCAATTTTATATTTTTGTATGAATTGGAATACTCAAATTTACGAGTTAAAGTTGCCAATTAATCAAGAGGTATGGAGTGCATACCCACTATCATACAATAATATGTCATAATTATATAAAAAATGATGATAATAACAAACGGAAGACAATAATAAATTATTATTCACAACTATAAGGTTAGAAATATGCACAAATACCTCACTCGGATATAGAGTAAATATGATATATAAAAAGGGAAAAAAGAAAATGAAGAGGAAAAGAAAAAGTAGCAAAGAAAGGGTGGTAGTAAGGGCAGTGCATCCAACAAAATATCTAGTTCTTGTGAGTGATGAAAAAGGCAAAGTACTATATAGAGAGTAAAAAAGCCTTCAAGTTACAATATTTTAAACTGTTTTGATTGGTTGAAACTAGGTGGAGCAGAAGTACAGACAGTACGAGCAGCAAATGCATGGAGTGGTTAGTTCATTCGAGCGGGCAGCAGGGGTAGGGTCAGCCAGGTCCTACGCCTCCCTGGCTCTACACACAATTTCAAAGCAATTCCGTTGCTTAAAAGATGCCATATGCGCACAAATCAAAGCCACTGCCAACAGCCTAGGCGAAGACGCGGATTGGCAACTGGGTGCCAAAATGGAAGGGTCCAGATTGAGATACGTGGACCACCATCTACGGCAGCAGAGAGCGTTGCAACAATTGGGAATGATTCAACACAACACTTGGAGACCTCAACGCGGCTTGCCTGAACGTGCCGTTTCTGTTCTTCGTGCTTGGCTGTTTGAGCATTTCCTTCACCCGTAATTTCCCGTACCTCCTAATTTAATATTAATTGTTTAATTAATTAAATGAATTAATAAATTAATTTGGTTATGGTTTATTTTTCAGATATCCTAAAGATTCTGACAAGGTTATTCTCGCCAAACAAACGGGACTCACTAGAAGCCAAGTATGTATGTGTAGCCATGTATTGTTATATAGAATTTGAAGTGTCAAAGTCTCCAAGAGTTAGTAAACTTTATGGAGATAATGAAGTTAATTGTAAAATGTTATAATATTTGTGTATAGTGAGTGAGATTTAATAACATTTTGTATTTGAAATGATTGACAGGTTTCTAATTGGTTTATAAATGCAAGAGTTCGTCTATGGAAGCCAATGGTTGAAGAAATGTACTTAGAAGAAATCAAAGATCAAGAACAAAATGGCGATAATTCCCACGACATGAACAAAAACGAACCCAACAAATTACAACATGGAGGAGAAGGAGTTCATCACAACAATGGATCGCAACCTTTTAAATTAAACCACCAAATGAACGCTCCACAATCCAAGACAGAAAATTTATTGATCAACAATCAAAGCAACAATTCTTTCAACGATCACATTTCCAATTCTTCAATCTCATCATCCTCAATCTTAGGTTCCCTACAAACTCACTCCGGCTTCAACCTCGTACCACCCTCCCCCGACATTCTAGCCAGCCCCAAAAAGCAAAGGACCGCAAACAACCTCGAAACTCCACCCGCTAAGAACATGAATGATCATGGTGCTGGATTTGGTTCGTACCCAATTGCCGAAATCGGATCGAGGTTCAATTCTGACCTGTTGACACCGAGATTTCATGGAAATGGTGTCTCTCTCACTCTTGGCCTACCCCATTCCGATAATCATTCTCTTTCGGGAACACAACAAAACTACCTCTCCAACCGAAACCTTCACTTGGGAAGACGGGTTAATTTCGGCCATGCAGGATCTGATTTCTCCGACATCAATCCCACCCCGCCACCTCATTCGGTGTCGACTGGCTACGACGGTGTCGAAATGGAAACCACGAAAAGGTTTGCTGCTCAATTATTGCCCGATTTTGTCGCTTGATGATGAACAAGAGCCATTGGGAATTAATGGGGGCTAGAAATATAAATCATGCATGCCAGTATAGGACTATATATATATATATATGTATGTATGTATGTATTTATACTTTATCGCTTACTCAATATTTATATGGAACTTAATTTGTATTATGTAAAAATCTTCACACACATTTCCAGCAATAATTTAGTAGATTGGAAGAACAAATATTAGTGTGGATAAGCATTTTAGTTAATTAATTTGCATGTCTTGATCTTGTTTAATGTATTTAAATTTGTGAAAGAGAAAGCAAAAAAGAAACAACAAAGAGTGATACATGCATATGGATGAAACCATGCACGTCCATGCCAAAAGAAGCTAATTTGATGATTATATATAATTCATACGGGTTATCACTTAATTAATGAAGATGAGGCTTCTTTTTTTTTTTACTTGTTTCTTCAAGAAGTGTTTAAATTTCATCTAAATAGGATTAATTTAGTATTAGCATGCTAATGATGACAAAGTAATGGGTTTTAAATGCCAAATATACTAAAGTAAAACCGGGGGTTATTATTATTATTATCATTATTATTTTTCCAAGTGAGAAGAGGTGTCTGTTTGAAGTTATTAACAAATTATTATAGATGAATTTTTATTATTAACAAATAATTACATTTAAACGAGTTATTATAATCACTCATTTTTTATCATTAAAAATAATCATTCATCTTTAATCATTCATAATAATCATTTCTAATCACGTTCAAACGAGTTATTGTCTACAACTCTTCGATAAAATTTATTATCAAAACGAGCTATTAACTACCATCTTTCTACAAATAATGACATCCAAATGAGTTTAATTTGTAATCGCTCAAAATAATCTATCATTTATAATTACTCAAAATAAGTATTTTACCATTCATTCAAAAGTTGCAATTTTATTTAATAACAAGTGGTTTGTTTTTTCTTTTTTTTCCTAAACCAGAAGGTTGTAATTTTATTTAAGACCAAGTGGTTAGCTAAAAAAATAATAATAATTAAATGTGTTGTACGTGGATTATTGTTAAGAGTTTTTACACCATGTATATATTTTGATGAAGGTATATAGAGAAGATATGCTATGCTTGAAATACAATTATGAGTACAAATTAGAAGCCAGTATACGTATGATGTCATAATTTAAGGGTTTTGTTTTCCTTGAGTAATCATATTTTAACTACTAGTTGCTAAGACAAAATCTCATGTTTTTTTTTTTGCTACATATGGCTGACCGCCACGGTGGGGTAAGGGCGTCATCGTCCATTTGCCCTTTTTTTTGTATTTAAGAAAATACGAAGGAGAAAAAAAAAAAAGAAAAAGAATGATAATGAATAAGACTTATCTTCGGAATGTCATCTCCAAATAAAAATATCAATTTTATAAAATGATGTATAATTGGATTTTAAAGGAAATTATTTTTCTAATATCATCTCAAAATTACTTTTGAATCCAATTCTAATTAAATATTATAAATGTTCTCCACAAATTTAATGTAAACTTTTTTTATTGAAACATTATAAGACTAATGAATTTGTCCCCAAAGAAGTGGCGCAGTTGGTTGAAGACTTAGGCTCGAGAGGTGTGCTCCCTGAAGATTGTAGGTTTATGAATTAGGTTTTATTTTTAGTCTTTGGTTTTTGTTTTCTGTTTTAGGATTATAAATTAGGTTTTAGTTTTTAGAATTAGTTTTAGGTTTAGGAATTAGGTTTTAGTTTTAAATTTAACGTTCATGAATTAAGTTTTAGTTTTTTTTTTTTTGTTTTTTTTTTTTGTTTTATGATTATGAATTAGGTAATAGTAGTTTTTAGAATTAGGTTTTAGTTTTTAGTTCTCAGAATTAGATTTTAGTTTCAATTTAGTTTTTAGTTTTTAGTTTTTAGTTTTACGGTTGAATTAAATAATAGTTTTTAGAATTGGTTTTTGTTTTTAGTTTTTAGTTTTTAGAATTATGTTTTAATTTTATTTTAGTTTTAAGTTTTAAGTTTTTAGTTTTAGGATTATGAATTAGGTAATAGTTTTTGGAACTTGGTTTTTGTTTTTAGTTTTTAAAGTTAGGTTTTAGTTTTAATTTAGTTTTTAGTTTTTAGTTTTAGCTTTACGAATTATGAATTTTTAGTTTTTTGATAGGAATTAGTTTTTAGTTTTTTGATAGGAATTAGTTTTTATTTTTATGAGTATGAATTACGTTTTACTTTTTAGTTTTAAGTTTATGAATTGTGTTTTAGTTTCAAGTTTTAGGTTCATGATTTAGATTTTAATTTTTAGTTTTTAGTTTTAGAATTGGGAATTAGATTTTAATTTTTTAACTTTTAATTTTTAGTTTTAAAGTTATGAATTAGGTTTTACTTTTTAGTTTTAGGTTTAGGAATTTGGTTTCAGTTTTAGGTTTAGGAATTTGGTTTTAGTTTTAGGTTTCGGAATTAGATTTTAATAGTTTGTGTTATGGGTTAAATTAATGTAGCACATTCTAATAAATTTGTTTACACCAATCATATGTAGGATTGTTCGTTCAAAGAACAAAAAGAGTGTGATACATTAATTTTGAAGAAAATATGAATAAAGATTAGGTTATAAATATGGACAAACTATCCATTGAGTACGCAGAAGGTGTTAAATAGTTTTTAGGATTGGCCAAGAATCACGTGAATTGTGTTGGTCTACTTAGATGTCCTTGTAAGAAATTCATGAATAATTCATGGCATTATATAGAAGATGTAAAACGACATCTGTTGGTTCATGGAATGTTACCATCTTCTGAGCATTGGCTATATCACAACGAACTTGTGGATTTATCTAGATTAGAACGTCAAAGATGGAGAGAGTTTAACGTTACCCAAATAGAGGATCAACGAATCAATATTCACGAGTCTGTTGATCACAACGATGCCGACGTGGACATAATTGAAATGTAAAATGATATCAAACGCGAGAGTATAGAAACAGAAGATGTCGTTAAAAATAACCAAACATTTGAAATTAATAATCCAAGCATTGGTGAGGAAAGCGAGCGAATGAGAAAAATGGATAATATAATGAAG
>JBBMEG010053401.1:0-16186 GCA_037832605.1 Cyclanthera cordifolia
AGGGAAAGTTTACATAACAATTATCACTATTATCTAATCTTGCATTATTTGTGTTGGTTGCAAGAAAATTTATAAAACTTCATTTTAAAAATAGGTCGGTATCGTGTATTGAACTTATGATGAGGCGGTTCTTTATGATACGTGTGTTTTGTTGATTAGCACTGGTTGGAAGCAAGCGATGACACTGATTCTCTTTAAAGAACTTAAATGCATGTTTGGAGAAAGATGAATGAGAATTAGGTGCAGCTTAGGAAATGATGGTTGAGGGAAGAATGATTACTTACGTTAGACGTGAAGGGAATGATAATGGAGAAAATTATTGTCTGTGTTTAGAGTGAAATAAATGATTATGGAAACCATAATTATTTGTAGTCATGAGAAAAATAAAATAATGAAAATGATGTGAGTAAAAAATCGTTATAGGTTATGAACAAAAAGTAATTAGAAAGAGAATAAAAATGTGATTTCAAGGAAATGCAATTATGGGAATAAAGATTTATTGTGGCTCTAATACTGAGAACCATTTACATTTTCATTATTCTCACTTCATCGCCTTGACTCAAACACCCCTTAGATGTCTCTGGAAGAACTTAGGTTGATTTAAACCTAGCAAACGTATCGATATTATGGTGTATTCTTGAAATTTGAGAGAGAGTAGGCTTGAAGATCCAAACGATCAATAGAATTACGAGAATTTTACAAGGAGTAACGTTATTTTGAGTCGTCTAATAACAATTTTGCAAGCCGTCCATCAAAATTATATATTCTAGAGTTGTATTTGAGGCACTTATTATACATGTTAAACATTATTTATGGTGATATATATAATAATAATCTGCACTGCAAAAAGAGTTGTGACGAGAATAATAACAAATAATATAAGAGGAAAAGAAAAGTATTAATTTCAAATAAAAGCATGTATTATATGGAATGACAACTTAGATTTAGACAAGTCTACCGATTATTAAAATCCATGATCAATCTAACTCAACCTAGAAGGTTTTCAAAGAAGACCCTTGAAATCCAACCAAAGACATTGAGTTGTTTTGAGGCAATAGAAAAAAGTGAACAAAAAAAAAAAAAATCTTATTTTTTCTGTTTTCTTGTTTTTTTTTTTTTTTGGGGGTTTGGGATAATGAAAAAGGTTTTGGAGGCTCAAAGAAATCTGGTCGATTTGACGTGTGCCTGCCCTAAAGGAAACCAACCCACCATTAATTAATGCACAAAGTTCTCTCTTTCTCTCTCTAAACTCATCAATACTCCAACTAATCTTTGCCACGTGTCTAATTGCCCTTATATGGGTTGCTGGTGTCCTTAATTAAACCCTAATCACTCCCCGGCCCACTGTCAAATTTCCGCACCTTTTTTATGGCTTCTTAATTCTTCTTCTAAACTACATTTATAATAAACAAAACTAGATAGGTGTAGAAAAGAGAATAACATGATATGTCTTGAGTCTTTGGTATGTTGTAAAATATATTTGTTATAGGTCAAATATTTTTCGAGATATCTGGTGAGGCCTAAAACTTTTCGAAGGACACCTGAAGCGATTCCGACCCCACAGAGGGTTGGACAGGGAGGCCTTGACCCTCGGGGTTTGGCCAAACCCTTTCTGGTCCCCTTGGGGGTTGCCCAAACAAGGCCTTGACCCCCAGAGGATCGGCCAGGGACGCCTTGACCCTTGAGGGTCGACCAAGCCCTTTCCAGTCACTCCTCCGGAGGTCGGCCTAGCCCTCAGGGGTTAGCTAAACAAGGCCTTGACCCCCAGGGGGTCGACCATGGCAGCCTTGACCCCTCGGCGGTCGGCTGAGGCCATTCCAGTCCCCCTAGGGGCCGACCAAGGATAGCTAAGACCCCCCGGGGTCAGCTATAAGGGAGCCTTGACCCCTCGGGGGTCGATCGAGCTCAATCCAACCTCACGGGGGTCGGTCGAGCTCAATCCGACCGTACGGGGGTTGTCCTTGACCCCCTCTCAAGGGTCGGTCAAGGCCAATCTGACCCCTCTGGAGTCGGCCAAAGTAGGTTTGACCCCATGAGGGTCGATCGTGTAGGTTAAGACTCTCTTCCAAGAGTCGACCAAGTCCAAAGTGACGACTGGATCAGCTGACAGCAACCAAGAGTTACGCCGAGAGGGTCATGATCCCCCTTTAGAGCCGAGCCGTGGAGGTGAGGACCCTTAAGGGTCAGCTGAGACCAAAGCCGACCTCCAAGGAGATCGGTCGAGTAGGTCAACCCAAATTTGTTGACTGTGGAGGTCCGGACTCTCTTGTGGACGAGTCGACCGAGTTCAAGTAACCTCTCCATGACCATTGCGGCGTAAGATAGTAATGGTCGTAGGTTACAACGATAAGCCTAAATCCCTTAAGGATACGTCGTGGAGGTTAGAACTCTCCCCCAAGAGTCGACCAAGTCCAAATTAACAACTAGATCCACTGATAACGACTATGAGTTACGGCGAGAGGGCCATGACCCTTCTTTAGGGGCGAGCCATGGAGGTGAGGACCCGTAAGGATTGACCGAGACCAAAGCCGACCACCAAGGAGATCGGTCGAGTGGGACAACCCGAGTGGGTTAGTCGTGGAGGTTAGAACTCTCCTATGGACGAGTCGACCAAATCCAAGTAAAGTTTGGGGACGCTACACCTAACAGGTGTAGCGTCCTGGGGTTACATCGAGAGGTCACACCCCTAAAGGGTCGGCCGTGGAGGTTAGGACCTGCAAAGGTTGACCGAGTCCAAGTAACTCCCAAGTCAAGATCGTTACACCCTAAAGGGTAACGGTCAGGAATTACGCTGATATTCATTCATGGCTTAATAACGGACGTTTCTAACGGTCTACCACTAACCCACCATTAAGTGAACTGTAGTGGTACAAGACCGATTGTTATAAGAAGTCAGAGCATTCTCCATTTGAAGATAAGCTGAACCAAGTGGAACTACGGTGATAATCCCTGTAAGCAGTTCTAAGTCCCAAAGTACCCTAAACTACTCTTCTAAAAAGCTC
This sequence comes from Cyclanthera cordifolia, assembly GCA_037832605.1. Lineage (NCBI taxonomy): Eukaryota > Viridiplantae > Streptophyta > Magnoliopsida > Cucurbitales > Cucurbitaceae > Cyclanthera > Cyclanthera cordifolia. The sequence goes on from JBBMEG010053401.1 coordinate 3,003, forward strand.
TTACTGACTTAGGCATCGGAGGCCTTGTGGCTCACAACACAATAGTGTGCCTATAATTTCTTTTTATTTTGCAAGCTTCTCGTCCTCGATAATACAAATTGTAGCGTTGATCCAAGTTGATCATTTTTCAACCTCAACAATATTTACATTTGATCATTTATGAATAAAAATAGTTATAATAACATAATAAGTACATATGATTAAGAAGCTATAGATTAAAATTTTTGTTTTTATCATAATTCAAGTTTCACTTGGTGAGAGGGAAGGAAAAGGGAAAAAATTAAGACAAAAATGAAAGAAAGTAAAAATAAATAATAATTTATATGATTGAACCAAAGATAGGAATCAATCTCTTTCCTTTGTTTTTCATTTCTTCCTACCAGAGTAAACATTTCTTAAATTATTTAGAATAACATTTTTTTTTTTTTGAGATCTAGAATAAATATGTCTGACCATTGTTTGAGATAACAAAGCTTAAATGTGGATAATATATATAACTATTAGGAAAATTACTCCATGTAGCAATTTTTCATCTGCTATCAGTTTTTTTTTTTATTATTATTATTCTAATTTTACTCATTTTTACAGCAAATTGATTAAAAAAATGCTAATGAGCTGATAAAATCACATCATCAGTTGAACTATTAATTGAAAGCTTTTTAGGTGAAGCTAAACTACTGATTGAAGTTACTATTTGAATTCATAGAGGTGATGACATTTTGGCCATTTTAAAAAAACGATTAATTTTTTGTATTTTTCAAAATTTTGTTATACATGATTTTATTTTTTATTTTTTGCTATACATAAAAAATCCCCTAACTATAATTAGTTGAAATAACAAAGCTATATTTTTAAAAACAAAAAATAATTAAGGAAAAAAAAATGTTCTTATAATCGAATTGAGCTTTGTATGAAAATTTTAAATTTGAATTTTCTTTTATCCAAACAGTTCCAAAATTGTGCCTCGGAGAAAACAACTACAGATTATAGAAAGTACCAGATTTTTTTTAAAATATTATCGGAGGTTTAAAAAAAAAAAAAAATTTATGGAGGTTTGGTTGTGTGTGTATAAGAGTGTTTAAAAACAATATTTACATACCCAATCAATCCACTTTTTGATGTTATTTCAGTTCAATACTACCGTCATGGTTTCGATCCGTGAAATCTGTATTAGCTCTCAATTTATTTGAGAGTAGTAGTCCGTCCTTTATGTAGGATTTGTTATCCCCTCCCAAAATTTAAAGATTGTGGACCAAAATGATATGATATTTTAACCGTATTATTATTATTTGGGATAGCGACAAAAATCCACCATTTTGTGTGGCATTAGAGATATATATATATATATATATATTTTTTTTTTTTTTGTATTTTTAATATGAATTCTCCGATATTTAGGTTTTTTTTTTTTTTTTTTTTTTGAAATCCCCATATTTGAGTTTCATATTTAAAATAAATCTCAAGTAACATGAAAATTAATCTAAAAAATAACGTTTAAATTTTCCTGATTTAAGTAGAAAGACAATTTAGGGAGTGCGTAAAGTATTTAAAATTAGTATTTAGAATAAAAAATTATTTTGAGTATTTAAAAAAAATAATGATTGCAATAAAAAGATGTTTATATATAGTTTTTAAGAGTATTTAAAATAAATATTTAGAATTAAAATTTATTTTAAATATTTAGAAGTAATTATTAGTAATGATTGCAGTAAAAAATTTGTTTTGAGTATTTAGAAATAATGCTTACAATTAAAAACTTGTTTGGATGTAATTTTTAGGAGTAGTTAAAATTAATATTGAGAATCAATATTTATTTTGAGTATTTAGAAGTAAATCAAAAACTCGTTTAGAATCAATATTTATTTTGAGTAATGGGCTTGTAGGATGCATAAATCGTAGAAGCTATGATGATACAAGATGAAATAGAGACGACTTTAGAGTTGGGTTTTTGGAACGTTGAGGTTAAATCTGATGTTGCCCGTGTTGTTGGATTGACCAACGACGAATGATATATAAATCTGAGGTGAGCTTAATTGTAGACGATATTCTTCGGTTTACAAAATCACTTAGGTCGATGCTCTTCTCGTGGTGTGGGAGAAATTCCCATCACTAGCTCATAGTCTTGTTCGATTAGCAGCACTGCATAATCATTCTCAACATAATGGATGGGGACGTTCCAAATGAGGTCCGTGCAGTTTATCTCGCTCTCATGCGTGGAGGTTGTTATTGCTACTGTATAATTATTTACCTGCTTTGGTCAAAAAAAAAAAAAAAAAAAAAATCTAAACGTGTTAGAAATGATAAAGAATTTTGGGAAAAACAATGGCAAAGAGAAACTGGATCATTCGATCTTGTTTGAGGAAATTTTTAGTGTTTCGTGTTGATAATTACAATAAGTGATAATGGTCGAAAATTGTATAATTAAATATTAATTAAAAGATTATGATATAACTTCTCTCATGAACACACTTATTGTTAATAATTATTAAGAAATAAATATTGAAAGTTACCCAAATGATTTGAGTTGGTAAAAAGAAAAGATAAGTGAAATTAATTATTTGTAATGATATACACGGATGTAATGATCGTGCATGAATTATTATTCAATTTTAACCTTTTTCAACAAAAAGAAAAAATCATGTTTAAGCTTTAATTAATCATCAAACCCCCCATGCTCTTAATCTCTTTGCTAATTTTAGCTAATTATTACTTAAGCTGCTTTTTTTTAGAGGGGTACTTGTTTTTTTTATGGGAAGTAAATATATTTTGACAGATTAATTAATAATTAGGGATTGTTCGTGGTTGTCGTGAATGTAAACACATGGTTTTGCTCTATGATTGTGTGTTGCTGTTGTTGAATTGGATGGAACGAATTGACGGAATATGCTTTAGAATGTCGATGGTTTTTTGAATGGGAGAGGAAATCTTTCGGGAGGGAGATTATCGCTCTCTGAATTATTGTGGTGGAGTCACATTTCTGAATTAGCCAGATTTTAGATTTCTCTCAAATGCTTATGAAACTCCTTAGAGGTTGTTTGTTTTTAGTGTTTATGAAGATTGTATAATCACTCTTTAAAAACTTTATACAAACGAGTTATTATTATAATTTATTCTTTATAATCACTCAAAATAACTCATAATTTCTAATCACGCAAAATAAACACTTCACAATTTTACAAACGAACACCCCCTTAGTAATTTATGGTTCGATCTGGTTGAAGTTTCCGGTGTCTAAGTTAGATAAGATATTCATGGTTAAAAAGACCTACATTTTAAGCAGGTTAATTTGACTTTGTCTTTAGGTCTATTCATTTGTGTAGTCAGATTTCGACTCGTGAAAAAAAGCTAATTTGAACCATCTATGAGTAGTTACATCATGTTTTTGCACTTAATGGAGTAACTTTGTTCTTCAAAAAAATAAAAAAATAAAAAAGAAATGTTATCATTAACTTGTTATTAGTCATTTAAAGCAAGTTCACATTTGTGTTAAAATGTACATAAAATGTGACTCATTGTCCTATCTTGCTCCATGATTTGATAGTGAAGTTTGGAATGACATTAGAAACCATTTTTATCCTAAGTTATTTTATTTTATTTTTTTTGTCTATGATAAGTTTTTTATTATAAAGAAATGGCTAATTAATTCTAATGTTTACTTCTAACTTACTTAAAAAAAAGTTATCTTAATAACGATTAACTAATCCAAAGTTATTGCGAAATCGAATAATAACTCGACATAATCAATTTACGTTAAAAAAACTACGAAGTCATGATTTCAAATCTCTCGCTTCTAATTATTATATAATCTATAAAAAAAAAAAAACTAATTTAAATTTATTTGATGTACAAAAGTTAATGGAAGTACTTTTAAATTTTGCTCTTAAAAAATTAATTTCTCAGGCGTCTCCAAATTTTGTCTCTAAGGGGATGTTTGTTAAGTGGTTTTAAAAAGAGGAATTGAGTTTTATGCAAAAGTTACGTGTGTTTTTTTTCCAGAACTTGTCTGGGCGCAAAAGCTATGCAAAAGCCACGTGGCGCAATTTCCTTATTATTATTATTATTTTACTTTCTTTTTTCTCTCTAATTTATTCAAATATATTTACAATTTTTTTTTAAAAAATATTCATAAATGTCACATTATATGAAAAACAACAAACACTTTTCATAATTCCTCCATAAACACCCTACTAGAACCTTCAAACAAACAAAAATTAATAACACCTCTTTCTAAACACTCTACTAAAACCTTCAAACAAACGAGCTATTACTAAACACTCAAAATAACTCCTCCATAAAAACTCAAACAAACACGCCCTAATAAACGAGTGCGATTGTTCTCGAATTTAGATGAACGAAACTTCAAAAGCTCTCGAATCATAAAAAAAAAAAAAAAAGATTATGATCCCGTGACAATAGACTAGATGTATGTAGCCCATAAAGAAAAAAAAAAAAAAAAAACAATTTGAAAATATAAAAATTAAATAAGTTGGGATAGGATTTTAGAAAGGGAAAGGGCAAAAAAAAGAAAGAAAGAAGATGGAGTTGAAATGAGATAGAAGAATGGGAGAATATGAAGAAGCATAATGATGGTAGGAATGTAATTATGTAAACTTGAAGTGAGACAATATAATGCATATGAGAACCACAATCATCACATTTCATGAATAAATTCCATATTCTTACAAATTTTACTCTCTAAATTATTTTTAGAAAAAGACATTTCAATTATGAACCTTCCCATAAATAAATAAATTTATATTTATTCCACTTGATTTATGGGCTTGGGGTCATGGATACCTTCAATCATGCTTCATAATACTTCACAATGTACCACTCTTCATTAAATTCCCTTTTTAAATATAAATATAAAATATATCTCAATTTTTACATTTTTTTGTTTTATTTTCTTCTCAAAATTTTTAAATTTTTAATTTTAGTTTCTCTCAGGTTCCATTTTAGTTCATAAATTTTCAAAATTTAATTTTAATTCCTAAACTTTAGAGGGTGTTTGTTTGTAAAATTGTGGAAGATTTATTTTGAGTGATTAAAAATTATGAGTTATTTTGAGTGATTATAAAGAAGAAATTGTAATAATAAATCGTTTGTATACGATTTTTAAATAGTGATTATACAAACTCGTTTGTAAAATCTCCATAAACACTCAAAAACTAACATCCCCTTAAGCATTTAGATTCTTAAATTTTAAAAACAATAACTTAAAACAATAACTTTCATTTTTCTTTAAGAAAAATTTGATCTTCCTCTATAAATTTTTAAAATGTCTTCACATTTTATCTTTGGTTCTAACAAAATTATTAACATTATTGAACCAATTTCGATCAATGTTCACTTTAAATATATTATATAATTAATTTCTTGTTTTTTTTTTTCGAAGTTTAGAGACTAAATTTGAACTTTTAAAAATTTTGGACTAATATAAAACAAAATTCAAAGTTTAAGGGTTAAAATTAGAGTCTTAAAAATTTAAAATTAAAATAGACTATATGTGAAAGCATATTTCACTCTAAAAATAATATTTAATATATGACATAAAATTTTATTCATTATAAACATTAAAAAAATGGACTAATTAGGAATAGACATATATAAACACATTTAATAATTTCCATAGTACTTGAGTATAATTTAAACAGTAAATTAATTGTAGAAGCCTAAATTGTAATTAATAACTATGCCTAAAGTGACAAACCATAGTATGAACAATGATGGTAAGGAAGTTTAATTAGACATCTTCCACTTAAATATTTAATGCCTAATATTCTTAGATTATTAATTAATTTAGATTCTAATTAAACCCCCTAAAACTAATTATAATTAATGAGGATTTTGGTTTTCAAATACAAATCAATGTAGCTAATCAATTCTTATTTTTTATAATCCTTTTTTTATTTGTGAAATCATTGACCAAAAATTTAATTTAGAAATTGGATTATTCAATTTCACATGTTGAAATGAAAAAAAAAAGAAAAAAGTGTATCAAATAGAGATAATAATCCTTAATATGAGTTGTATTTGACTTAAAATCCAAGTGATTAACTCAATTTTCTCAACAATAACATTAATTTCAATAGTGTTTCCCATTTATTCATTTTCATAGAGAGTCATAATTGTTCTTAATTAAATACAATGAACAAAAGTGAGTTGCTCCTTAATACAATGAACAAATGTGGATTGTCCTTAGTACAATGAACAAATGTCTCAATGATTCTATAATAAAAGTTGGAGAAGAGAGAAAATGGAAAAAAAAAAACCCTAAAAAATAGGTAATTATTATTTTGAATGATTAAAAATAAGAAGTTATTTTAAATGGTTATGAAAGATAAATTATAATAATAACTCGTTTAGCTTATATTGCTTAAAGAATGATTATAAAAGATTATTTTTAATAGTTCAATAAAAGTTCCAAACAAACATCCTCAATGAGTATAATCAAAACATGAAAAGGTCAAGAAAGTATTTGGACGTGAAATTATGAAGTAATTATAAATCTGAATTTTAGTAATAACTCGTTTAGATGATAATTTTTATAGAGATATTGCAGTTAATATTTGTTAAGATGATTTTTGTAAAGTCGTTGCAGACAATAAATTGTTATATGATTAGGATTTGTTAAACTTCTTCGAAAGTATCTGATACATACTCTCACTCAAGATGGATCCAGAAACGAGGAAAGGAGATGACCTTCGAAGATTTTTGTATTTAGTACCTAATATGGTTCAGAATTTTATTAAATAGGTAAAGATGTTTCTATATTTTGTAATTTACATAATTTATATGATGGATAACCAATGGCTAAGTAGACCTTGGTCCCGTCCCCAAGGGGGTGACCCAATTGGTTAAAGACTTGGATCGAGAAGTGGGCTCCGTCAAGATTTTAGGTTCGAAACCTATCTGTGACAAGGTGTCGGGCCTAGGGACGGATACTAATTTACTATGGCCTCTAGCCAAACATGCCTTAGGTTATTGTTTGTATTAAAGATGATGGGAAAGGCTTAAAAAAGAAATTGCAATCTCAAGTTTGTATATGAAAGTCTACTATTTCTCTTTCTGTTTGCAGCAGCAAAAGCATCTTTCTTTATAAATTGAGACTAAGACCCATATCAACCAAATAATCTTTCCAATTTTTTTTTTTTTTTCTTCCTTTTTTCTTTCATCATTTGAATTAATAAAAATGGAGCTTGGCTTGAGATTGGGAGAGAATACTTCTCCTCCATTTGGGTTATCTCATAAACCTCCACTCCCAAACAATGCCCTTGATTTTTGCCTTGGGTTCTCTTCTCTTCAACAAATCCACACCCACAAACCAAACAACTTTCATCATCATCATCATCATCAAAACGATGTCGTTTCTTGCCTTTCTACTTCTCCTCCTCCGCCGCCGCCGTCCCCTCCGCCGCCGGTTCTTCAGCTGGAGCTTCTCCCTCGTACTCCTATCGCCGCCTCTCGCCGATCTACTTCTCTAACTGGTACTTTTTCATTTATTTCCAACTACTGCCCTTCAACATGTGAATATGCAAAAAAAAAAAAAAAAAAATCTTATTTTTATTTTTAATTTCCGGTTTGATTATGCAATTTGATTCTCATTTTGATATCTACGTTTATTTATTATTTTGTTATATATATATATATATATATATATATATATTTATATGTATGTATGTATATATATATTAGTTTAAACTCTTGAAATATTATTTGTTGGTTCAATAATAATTTTAGGATTCAAAACTCATGATATCTATTATTGTCCCCGAGCTATTATTGACAATAATTTATCATTTGGATAGAAACCCATCAATTTCAAAAACCAATTGTTTTTCAAATAAATATTTTAATTTACGAAAATCAAACGGTTGGAATTTTATTTTTGTTTTTATTTATTATTTAACTCTCAAAGGATTTTATCAATAAATAAATATATATATAGAGAGAGATGTTACCCTTTTTAATTTTGAAGTCTAACGAAGGTTTGATACTGATATTTCAACTAGTATTTTTAAATATTTATAATAAAATTTACATATTTAAACGAAGTTTTAACTATAATCATTACTTTTAAGTATTTAAAATAAATTCTTATTCTAAATACTAATTTTAAATAATGTGAAAACTGTATCAAAACAAGCTTTTGACTTTAATCATTCTTTCGAAATATTCAAAATAAATTTTATTCAAAAAACTAATCTTAAATATTCTTAAAAATTACATTGTTTTTATATTCGGATGTAGTTTTTAAGAGTATGTAGTATGAACATTTAGAATGAGGTTTTATTGTGAGTAATTAAAAATAATGATTGCAATAAAAAAAATTTGTTTGTGTGTTATTTTTAAGAGTATTTAGAATGAGAATTTATTTTGAGAATTTAAATGTAATGGTTGCAGTTAAAAACTCGTTTGGATGTAATTTTTTTTAAGAATATTGTAAATACTAATTTCTAAATCCTCTTAAATACTGCTTCTAAACATCTCCAAAATAAATCATTATTCTAAATAATAAATATTCTTACAAATTTCAATCTAAATATCCCCTAATTATCTTATAGAATATAAAAATAAAATAAATTCATTAGTTCATTAATTTATAGTTGTAAAGTTGTGTTTTTTTCTCTAAAAAAATGAGAACACATATATATGTATTTTATATATTTAATTTTTAGATAAAATATATTTATTTTCAAAATTATTATTCAAATGATTTTTTTTTTTTTTTTGTAGAGAATAGTGTTTAACTAACTCTATTTATATTTGATAATAAACAATCACTCTTAAATCAGTCATCAAATCCTCTATCAAACCATTTATAAAACTACTCAATCAAATTTCACTCATCTCTATTACTAATTATCAAAAAAAGTAATTAATTACCCAATCACTACTAACATTCCTCCTTAAATTAGTAGTTAACTACTCCGAACTACCCTTAATCCTACCCAAATCTTTCTAAAAAAAAATTAATTATTTGAAATTATTTTTTCAAAAACTATAAAAAATAAAATAAAAATTAGGACATTTCTACTAATGGTTAGTTTTAAATTGCCTTACTTTTATTAAAGAAAAAATATTGATTGATTGTGCCAATATTATATATTAAAAATAAATTCAGGGGTCAAAATAGACCTTTTAAAAATTGACCGACTAAAAAAAAAAAACAGTGTAATTTTAAATTTTCTAATTGGCAAAAAAAAAAAAACCGTCTGATTAGTGCATTGGTTTTTCTGACAAGTAAACACAGATCGTTCAGAAGCAGCAGCAGGTCTTACAGATGTGATATCTGCAGCGCCACCCTCCGCGACGGCGACAGAGGGCGGCGGGGAATCGCCAAGAAACGCTTTACTGTGGCCGTCATTATACGGCAGCGAAGTGGCGGCACGCGGCGGCGGATTACCGGAATTGGAAGAGGGAAACTGCGATGAATTAGAGGATGAGAATTTGGGTTCGAAGAAGAAGCTGAGGCTTTCCAGAGAACAATCGGCGTTTCTTGAAGAGAGTTTCAAAGAACATCATACACTTTACCCAGTAAGTAATTTCTCACCTTTTATTTTTTATTTATTTTTGGTGTTCAATTTGATCGAATGAGTTAAATAGATTAATTCAATTTACATTATTCTTTTTTTTTTAATTAATAAACATATTTATCGTATAATTTTAGTGAAATTTTGAAAATTAATTTTAAAGAAATGATCGCATAAAACATCTTTTATAAACACGTCTAAAAGTAAGTTAGTTTTAAAATAATTTAATAAAAAAAATCTAAGTAGCTCTATGACAAATATGAATTTGATTGACCTTAATTCGATTGGTTTCTGTTAGTCGAATTGTTTTTTTGAGAAATGTATGAACACTCCAATTTTATTGTGCACCTCGAAAATTTAATTGATTTATTTAGATTTATGATCGAATTCTTTTTATTTTTAGATTATATTTGCATTTTCTATTCATGTATTAGTGTTTTTTTTTTAATAGGATAAATTATAAGTTTTATTTTATATTAGTATTTATAGTTTTAAAAATTAGAATTTAATTTATATGGTTTAGACAAAACTATAATCTAGTTTCTAAATATCATAATTTAGTCTTATGATAACTATAAAATAGTCTTAATAATTATAGATAAAAGTTAATTATTCATACTTCTATGAAGAGACTGGAGAAGTTATTGATTGAAAAAAAAATGTCTACCCGAAGTAACACTATCTATTTAATTTTTCTACAATTTTATTAGCTATTGGATAATTGGTTAGGGAAGAGTTGGAGAAAAGTTGTAATGTTTTTAAAATTAATAAAGAGTTTGGATTGCTAATCTTCCCCTTCTCTAAATTCAAACAGTGTCGATTTCTTTTTTTTATATATAATTATCCACTTCAAATACTAATTCCAACGAAAACAATAACTCGACCGCCACAATATTGATTCAATGACGAAGAGATTACGGTTCCATTGTCCTATCTTCATCTCTTTAGTATGTGTTGAGGTGGGGAATCCTCTAACCACATATAATACAAGGTGGGTTACTCCTCTCATAGCCAATTGGTTTTGAGAGGGACACTCACACCTTCTAACATGGTATCAGGGTCCATTAAGCCCAAACGGGTCGTATTTGGTCCAATAAAATGAAATTGAGATCCGATTCAAGCTTGATGAGGCTCGAAGAGGCCCCATCCTGAGCAGGCATGTTGAGGATCTTAAATATCCCACATCGATAAGGTGGGGAGTCCTCTAACTACATATAACACAAGGTGGGCTACTCCTCTCATTGTTAATTGGTTTTGAGATGGATGCCCATACTTTTATGTGTATATATAAATAAATATTATATGATTTAGGGTTTTTAATTTTTAAAATAAAGTCTATTAATATTTGGGTTTTTGATTTGACTAAGCTTTAACATACCATTTTATATTAGTTTTTAAACTTTTTAATGACAAATTTTAGATGGTATGCTTTCAGAATATAGCTTAAGTTTTATTGGTATGATAAATTAGAAATTTGAAGATTTGAACATGTAATAATGAATGGCAGGGAAATAACAAATAAATAATTTAATTTGTTGAAAAAAATAAATTTTGTTAGCTTTTATTTATTTATTTTGTTGAGATTTAAAAAATTGCAGAAACAAAAGCTAGAACTTGCAAGAAGGTTAAATCTCCGTCCTCGACAAGTTGAAGTTTGGTTTCAAAACAGACGAGCAAGGTAAACCAAACATACCATTTCTCTCTCTCCTCTCCTAAACCAAACATACCATTTCTCTCTCTCTCTCCTCTCTTTCTCTCTTCATATAAGTGGAAGAAATTAAAATAGATAAGACTAATTTTATTTTAACTATTTTAATTATATATATATATATATATATATTTTTTTTTTATTTTTTTTTTTGTAAGATATTCTATAACAAATTCTTCTTTCATTTTCTAGAATAGTTTTCTTCCTCTTAGTTGTTTTCTATTAGGGGTTGAAATGGATTGTTTTCAATTAATTAAATTGATTGTTTTTTATCGATAATTATTTGATTTTATTAATTTTTGTTATTGTAATTTAAGTTTATATTTACGTGAATTCCCTGCTTATTTTTCTTATCTCTTTAAGTATACCTAACTACTACTTCATATAAATTAAAATAGGTATTTGAAAGCTATTTTTTTAGATTTCGTTTGATAGTCATTTCGCCTTTTATTTTTGATTTTTGAAATTGAAGCCTACAACTACTATTCCAATACATAATTTTCATGATTTTGATGCATAATTTTATGTTTTAAAAATAAACCCAAAATTAGAAAGCTAAAAAAAAAAAAAGCTTCTAAATAGTAGTTTTGGTTTATGAAATTCAGTTAGGATTCCTATACTTAAAAGAAAAATGAGACTACGTAGATAATTGAGATAAATATAGACTTAAATTTTAAAAACTAAAAACGAAAAACAAAATGATTATCAAACGGGGTCTTAGCTTTCAAATATTGATTTTGTTTTTTTAAAAACACTAGTAAAATGTAGAAATCAAAATCATTAAAAGTATGGTTATAGACTTTAATTTCAAAAATTAAAAACTAAATTGTTATCAAATAGGACATTTGTAATCAGTCTATTGTATAAATATTTTGGTAATTTTATAGTAATATATCATTTTTTTTTTAAGCTGAAATTTTAATTTGATTTTTGAATTCTGAAATTTATTCTATTTTAGAGATGTATTCAATAGAAAGAATTAAAATTTAGAGAACAAACTAAAACAAAATTTAAATCATAATAATATTTAAACCAAAATTTAGAGGAATAATTTTAGTTTAATTTTGTTATAAATGAAAAATGTGGAAATAAATAATTATACAGAACAAAGCTGAAGCAAACGGAAGTGGAATGCGAGTACTTGAAGAAATGCTGCGAAACCTTAACCCAACAAAACAGGAAGCTTCGAAAGGAGCTTCAGGATTTGAGAGCTTTGAAAACCACCGATTCTCTCTCCTTCTTTCACTCTCCACCCACCACTCTCACCTTGTGCGCGTCTTGTGAACGCGCCGCCACCTCCAACCCTAAATAATTCATCTCTCTCTCTCTCTCTCTCTCTGCCTTTTCCTAATTTACTTCAAACATTTATTAGCTTCTTTTTTTTTTCTTTTTTTTTAGTGACTATTTCTCTGTGAATTTCTGAATATTTCAATTTTTTTTAATTTGGTATCGTGTTTATTTTTTTAATTAAATATGTTATCAGAGTTCGTTAAATTTTAAGATAATATTCGATTCCATAAAATAATATAAAATCAAGATTAAAAAAAAACATACTCGTACTAATTTAACAAAAAAGAAGTCTCAAAGCACGTGTGTTTTTTTTGTTGCGGTAGACATCAAAAATAAAAAATAAAACTTTTCGAAATATATATAACCAAAATAAGTTCAAAAATCAAGACGTGCACCTTGTCTCAAGTTCATACTCACCTATAATATTAATTCATAGACGTTTCGCATTTCTTCATTTTTTTTTTTGATATCTCAGTAGTGTTCCTAAGTTTGAAGAAGCGTATGTTCTAAGGATTCGTTATAAAATATTTTAAGATATGATATTTAATGTATTATATATATATATGTATATGTATATTACGTGAGAAATTAGTGAAAAAGTAGAATGTTAGGGCATTTCTCAAAATTATCGGCTTATATCATGATTTCTCGAA
>JBBMEG010053412.1:0-16181 GCA_037832605.1 Cyclanthera cordifolia
ATTATTATTATTATTATTATTATTATTATTATTACAAAACTTAATTTTAAATTACTTTAAAAACTTACCTAAAAAAAATGGTTTGTTACAATTAGTGATCGAGTCCAAAACCGATCCCTGAGGGGACGACCGAAGGCGAACACCCCCTAAAGGGGGAAAGCCGAGAAGGTCAGGGCTCCCCTACGAGTCGGCAGAGTCCAAGTGACGACTCGATCCACTGATAACGGCCAGAAGTTAGGCCAAAGGTGAACACCCCCCTTAAAGGGGCAATCCGTGGAGGTCATTAGTGACCGAGTCCAAAAGCGATCCCTGAGGCAACGACCGAAGGAAAACACCCCCTATGAAGGGAAAGCCGTGGAGGTCAGGGTACCCTAAGAGCCGGCCGAGTCCAAGTGACAACTGGATCTGTTGATAACGGCCAGGAGTTACACCGAAGGTGAACACCTCCTTAAAGAGGGCAAGCCAGGGAGGTCATGATTGATCGAGTCCAAAGCCGATTCCTGTGGGGACGGTCGAAGGCGATCACCCCCTGGAAGGGAAAGCATGAAGGTTATGACTTCTCTGGGAGTCGACCAAGTCCAAGTAGCATCCTACGTCGTGCACCCTTAAGGGGTAACGCCCTAGAGTTACGCAGAGAAGGCCCACACCTTTAAGGGGTGGGTCGTGGAGGTGAGGACCTGCAAAGGTTGGCCGAGTCCAAGTAACCCCCAGACAAGACCATACACCTCTCAAATATAACGGTCAGAGGTTACGCCGGTATTCATTCCTGGTTTAATTGCTGACGTTACAAACGGCTTATCATTAAGCCACCATTTAGTGAGCTGTAGCGATTACGAGTCCGACTGCTATAAAACATTCAAGTCATTCTCCATTTGAAGGCAAGACGGGTTAAGCTGAAACACGCTTATAATCCTTGTAAGCTAATCCTAAGCTCTCAAGCTCTTTCTAAACTCTCATAAAATACATTACTGACTTAAGCATTAAAGGCCATGTGGCTCACACCACACCGGTGTGTTTAATTTTCGTTGTTTTGCAGGTAAATTCATCCTGGTAAATAAATCTCTACCGTTGATCCTAATTGACCATTTTTCGGCATCAACAAAATAGAATAATAATAAAAAAAAAGAAACGGTAAGAACGAACACGACGAAAAATGTTTAAGGATTGATAATAATAAATTAAATTTCAATAGAAAATGTTAAGGATTGATACTATTTTTTGCTTATCATCAGAACATAACTAAAAAAATGATTTTGTAAAGCAAAATAATTTTTAGTTGCTTTTGAATAAATTTGATAATATAAAATTTTAAAAAAATTCTCTCTCTCTCTCTCTCTTTTTTCTTTTTTTTTTTAGTATTTTGATAAAAATCAATGGAAAATAAATAATTTTTGTAGTACTTAGGTTTGAGATCTAATTTATACTTGGTCTCTATGTTTTAAATTGGAAAATTTTCCCTTAAATTTCTATAATATTGAATTTTATTTATTGGAATAACAAAAGCGTTAGTTGCATAATATAATATTGACTAAAATAATGGTTAAATTAACTTTATATACTAATATATTTTTAAAAATAAAATAGATAACAAAGTAAATTAAAAAACACACAAAAACTAAGAGAGATCATTATTGAAATAGCATGAATAAAAGTATTCATTTTTGAAACATGATCAAACTGAATTAGATTCTAGGACCACAAGTGAGCATTATTGAAATGTCAGAAACAAAAGTATTTACTTTTGAAACGTAAGGACCAAATGTGAACATTATTGAAATGTCACTGTAAAAATCATTCATTTTTAAAACGTAAGAACTAAACTAAAACTAGACTTTAAAGTTAGAGACCAAGAAGATAATTTTCACTATTTATTATCATGAATTACAATTATACGAATTGAAGAATTAAAATCTTAAAATTTGATAAATAAACTAAAATTCTTTCTTTTTTGCCCATCTGATTTGAAAAAAATAAAAGGTGTCAATTTTATGCTAATACAATTTATGTTTATTAGTATTGTTAGTCAATTTTCAAATACATATTGCATTGACGTGAGAATAAAAAAACATGTAAATGCTTGCAAAATTGAAAGGTTACTTTTATATTGCTAATATAATATAAAAATTATATATTTATTATTATTATTTTGAAATAGAACCATAAATCCATTAATAATCAGCATCAATACAATTTCACGTCTCAACGCGGCCGAGAACGAAAACGGACTTTCCAAATTTGAAATGATCCCAAACCACAATTTGAAAGGTGATCGACCATATGGAGACAAACGCCTTAACCAATATAGAATATTATTTATATTCTATCGAAGACAAGAAAAACAACATTAAAACTTCAAAGGTTGACTTTTGATGCACTTTAGAAATAAGCGTAAAATCAAAACCACGACCAACAAAGGAAAGTTCTAATAGTTGTGAGATAAGCCCAAATGTAATAGCATACCCACTTTTAAAAAGGGAAACGGTAGTAAATGTAGAAAGTAATTAAGATAATGTGGATAATTTTTTTTGCTTCCATAAATACACTCGATTTAATTTAACAATTTTAATTTTTTATTAATTCAATAAAATCTAAATTGTTCTATAAATCAAGTCTTCATCAACAAACTTATCATATATTATCAAGTTAATTTTTTTTTTTTTTTAATTCTAGATTTTTAACAATTTTTTAAATGAAACTATTTATAAAATAAAAAAGTTATTACTATTAAAACTCAAAATTTCAATTTTATACATAGAGAAATCTGACCATGCTTAGAACTTTAAGTTTGAAAAAAATCCAAGAATTGTATATGAACTTTCCGATTTCATAACAAAATCTCCATAAGTGAAACGACCATGTAGAAGAAATTTTTATTGTCAATTATGATACTACTTCAACAATGGTTTTTAGTGATCATGAATCATAATGAAAGCAATCTCTTCACAATAGCGTTCAATTGCTTTGTTTTCTTCGCACTTTTTTCTTCTTTTTTTGAAGACGCTCGAATCAAAGTTTGAAGAGCTTTTTATAGCCACCAAAAAAAACATTCAAGAATGCGCAGAAAAGTAAGCTTAATGGAGTCGATCTTCAAATATTTATAAATCTATCCTTATGTCATTGTGGAAGAAATTAATATTCATCTCAAATTGGATGTATAACTATGACATTGTTCGTGGAATCTCAAAAGTTTGAAGTGTATACCTCTATAAAGATGGTCATGACAAATGCAAAGTTATAACCCTAACCAAAAATAGAGTTGTGCAATGGATGTATATTGGATTTGTGAATGTACATGGACTATTGCATTTTCGCTAAAATTACAACAATATGTTCAAGTATGGACACCGAAAACACATCGGTGTTGTTATCGATGGGCTCAATGCTACCAAGAAAAGATGATTTCAATGAAAAGTATGTATAGGTATGGACACCATAAATACATCATCGCGACTAGTTGTGTACATGGATTGGCTAAAATCAAAACAATATGTACAAGTATGGACAACACGAATACATCATAGAGACTATTTTGGGTTAACCGTAGGCTAAATGCTACAAGCTGTGAACGATCAATTTGAGTTTCGAATCAGAGAAGGGGTTTCGTCTTGGAGGTGTACGTCTGTATAGGCAATCAGTGACGACTTTGTAATGATGCTCTCAAGTGTACTAGGAGGAAACCATGAGCTTGTTCGATCTACAATATAATATGTCAGGTGAGTTACTTTACATTCACTTTTCGTTATATAGGTTTATTCATCATCACAATTCTCATAAGTAATTTGGGGGTATGTACTAGTATGTAACATTATGTACAATATATTCAATTGGTTTAAAGTTGAAATAATATGATGTATGTATTTCCTAATTTTAGACATTTACTCGGTTGTCTCCTTTGTTTTCCAAATTTAAAAATAAGTAAACAAATAACAATTGTTTTATTGAAAAAATAAAATATAATATAAGAATTTAAATATTATGTAACTAACAAATCGACTTTGTATTGTTGGAAGTTTAGATCTTATTTCATTCAAATATTTAAATTTATGTTGGTTGTTAGGAATGAACCTAAAATTCATTTTAACAATTCAAACAAATTCAAATTATCGATAAGGGTACAATAGTCGATTGCAATCGAATTAATTATTTAATAATTAATAGAAAATCAAATTAAGACACTTATTTAAAGTATTTAAAACGGTAGATATACACTTAATAACTATCCAAAAAGTAAAAAGGCAACCATGAAGGAAAACACCAGCCCAATAATAATGTGTAGAGCTAAGAAATAAAATTTGAGCGCAAAAGCCCATTACCAAGCCACACCTAGAGCCCAGCATGCCAAATCCTCTTTCCATTGCCAACACGCCTCACCCATTTGTTATTGAACTAATATAAATGAACTTATATATATTTTTTATAAAAATTTATTCAAACGAATTATTAGTACAAAATCACTTAAAATAATTTTTCATTTTTAATGACTCAAAATAATCATTCCAAAATTTTGAAAGTGCATTATAGTTCAAGTAAAGCCTTAGCCTTATCTAACTTATAACCTCCTTCATTACATTGTTCTATTTAACTATATATTAGGGCACTATGATGCAAACAAGCCAACATCATATCTTCCCTACCAGTTTTTGAATGATTAAAATAAGAAGTTATTTTGAGTGATTACGAAGAACAAATTTTAGTAATAACTTATTTGCACGAAGTTATTATAAAAATTTATTTTAATAGCTCCATAAAAGTATTAAACAATGATGCCTATAGGTTTTTGCACACAAATTGTACAAGTCTCAATAACCAGCCCAAAATCCTTCCTTTCCATCTCAATTTCTGACCCAATTATAAAAATCACAACAAATGCATATAATATTTGGTCATCTCCCGTTAAAATTGTGACAATCATCTTCAACAATTTCTTAAATAAGGAAAAATTATACTGAGCGAAAGATTTGCTGTCGCCGTCTTCCTCCACGGTTGAATCTTCACTCATATTAGAAAGTTCGATGTTCGCAACCACTGATAACTATTGTAAGCCAAAATATCTCGAAATACTTGAAAAAGGTTAGAGCCCAACCGAGGGCCGACCAAGCAAATGCCAACACCCCGGGGTCGGCATGCCATTTCTGACCCCCCGGGGGTCGGCCAAGTGGAGGTCGTAACCCCCAGGGGGTCGGCCAAGTGGAGGTCGTAACCCCCAGGGGGTCGGCCAAACAAGTCCGACCCCTCTGGGGGTCGGCCAAGGAAGGCCTCGACCCTCAGGGGTCGACCTTTGCAGCCTCACCCCTTTGGGGCCCGGCAAAAGAAGGCGAACACCCCTTAGGGGCAAAGCCGTGGAGGTCAAGACTCTCCGAAGAGTCGACCGAGTCCAATTAACGACTAGATCCGCTCATAAAGACCAAGAGTTAAGCCAAGTAGGCCAGTCCGAGTGGGTTGGTCGTGGAGGTCAAGACTCTCCAAAGAGTCGATCGAGCCCAAGTAACGTACAGAGACGCTGCACCCCGCGACGTCCCTCCGTTACAACGAGTAGGTCAACCCGAGTGGATTGATAGTGGAGGTTAGGACTCCCCCAGAGTCGATCAAGCCCAAGTAACACACGGAGACGCTACACCCTGTGGCATCCCCAGTTACAACAAGTAGGCCAACCCAAGTGGGTTGGTAGTGGAGGTCGGACTCTCTTTGTGGACGAGTCGACCGACTCCAAGTAACGTTCAAGGGCGCTGCACCTCGCAGCGTCCTAGAGTTACAACGAGTAGGCTAATCCGAATGGGTTGGTCGTGGAGGTTAGGACTTTCCCTAGGAGTCGACCGAGTCTAAGTAACACAGGGAGACACTACACCGGGTGGCGTCCCCGGTTACAACGAGTACGTCAATTCGAGTGGGTTGGTCGTGGAGGTGAGGACCCGTAAGGGTTGACCGAGTCTAAAGCTGGCCTCTAAGGAGGACGGTCGAGTAGGCCAACCTAAGTGGATTCGTCGTGGAGGTTAGGGCTTTTCTGTGGATAAGTCGACCAAGTCCAAGTAGCACTAAGAGACGATGCACACCAGTGGCGTCATAACGTTACAACGAGAAGGTTGCACACGTAAGGGGTCAGCCGTGGAGGTGAGGACCTGCCAAGGTTGACCAAGTCTAAGTAACTCCAAAGTCGAGACCGTTACACCTCCAAAGGGTAACAATCATGAGTTACGAACGGTCTTCATACTCGGCTTAATGACGGACGTTTCTAACGGTCGGCAGTTAAGCCACCCATAAGTGAGCTGCAGCGGTTACAAAACCGACGGCTATAAGAATCAGTTCATTCTCCATTCCAAGAGAGGATTCGAAGCCAAATCGAGCTAAGTATTCTTGTATCATTCTCAGAGTTCTAAATTATCCTCCTAAAATCTCCTACTAACTTAGGCATTGGAGGCCCTGTGGCTCACACCATACCGGTGTGTCCTAATTTTTACTTTTTTGCAGGTCTTTTCATCCCGAGTTAAACAAATCATATTGTGGATATCCGTTGACCATTTTTCGGCATCAACAGTTCACGCCGTCTGTGGGGACAATAGAGTATTTTACCTGAAAAGCTAAATTCCAAACAAATTTCTTGCAAAAAAAGTCGAACGTTGAGAACGGCCACCATCACGATGTCGAAGGAGAATCAGACGTCGAGCACGCTTCGAGGAGAATTGCCTCCCGAGGACATGACAACGTTCATGTTGAAAACCACTTGGATCCTGAGGGTGCGGTAACCACGCAAGAATCGAAATGTGCGGACCTAAAGTTTATAGCTTTGGAGGAACAAATGGAAGAAATGGTGGAAGAGTTTGAGTCGCCTGGTGGAGTTGCTCCGACAACCTCCTCTGGCTCAGATAGCTGTTGCTGGTGACCAGCAGGCACCGTAGGAGGTGGCGCGACAACAACCAGCCAAGAAAAAGGCTGTGGCGGAGAAATCAGCTTCGTTGGTTCGGGACCTTGCTAAAGGAAAAGCCCCAGCCATGGAAGCACCGAAAAAGGCTCATTCCGACACCGAAGACCGATCGAACGACTTCGACTGGGCGGTAATGATCGAACGAATGAGTACTGGGTTCACAAGAGGATCGGATATAGAGCTGAGGAGTCTTCTTGGACACAGTCAATCAGAAGTAGCCATCCGCGGAGTACCACCGAGAATCATCCACCCCACATCCCTCAAAAACTCTAAATGCCCGGACGGCGGGATCAGACTTGGGAGCGGATCTCAGGGATGTGCTCAACCAACATTGAAGAGAGGTAAGGCACGACGAAACCGAGGATCAACCTTGGTTAGCTCAGCTTCGTCTCCTCCAAGATCAGTTGGGGAGCATGAAAAAGGCGCAGGACCAAGACGGACTGGACCTGGACAGTTGTCGACCCTCCCTTCATTGATGAGATCATAGAGGAGTCTGTCCCGACAAAGTTCAAGCTCCCTACAATCAAGGGGTATGACGAATCTACTAATCTTGTAGAGCACATGGATGGAACTCCATGGAGTCCGAGACGTGATCAAGTGCCGAGCGAATTCATTTACGCTCACAGACCAGCTCGAAGATGGTTCAGATAGCTCAAGTGCAAGTTCATTGCCTCATTTAGAGAGCTCGTCAGAGCCTTCGTCACCCAATTCTTGGGAGGGCGTGATCAGAACAAATCAGTCACACATCTACTGACCGTGAGACAGAGGAGTCATAAGACCCTTCGATAATACATTGCACGCTTCAACAATGAGGCGCTGCAAGTTGAAAGGTACTCCGACAGCACGGCTCTTGCAGCAGTCGTGGCTGGACTCCAATACCAACCAGGATTGGAGAATAAAGCAGTGGATGCTCTTACGAGGCGGCGACCAGGCGTCCACTTAGCAGCATTAACGGCAGTTTCGATCCCCTAAATACTCGACATGAACACCATCACCCGAGAAGTGGAAGAAGACCCAACCTTGGCACAGATCAGAGAGGAAATCAGCTCCGACCCAACAACGCATCCCAAGTACTCTATCCAAAAAGGGGACTACTTTACAAAAACCGGTTAGTATTGTCCTCCCAATCTTCCTTCAAGTCAGCTATTTTTCATGCTTACCATGACTCAGTCTTGGGAGGACACTCGGGATTTCTAATAACATACAAACGCCTGGCTAGCGAGCTATATTGGGTAGGACTAAAAGGTGAAACACGTCGTTGTGTTGAAGAGTGACGCACGTGCCAACGGAATAAAGCGTCAACGCTCGCCCCTGCAGGACTCTTACAACCTCTGCCAATACCCGAGCGCATCTGGGAAGACATTTCAATGGATTTCATTGAAGGGCTACCACGGTCGATGGGGTATGTGACCATCATGGTGGTGGTTGACCGGCTGAGTAAATATGAGCATTTTATTACTGTCAAGCATCCGTTCACTGCCAAGTCCATAGTTGTAGTCTTTGTCAACAACATAGTCAGGTTACATGGATTCCCTAATTCTATTGTTTCAGACCGAGATAAAATCTTTATCTCTCACTTCTGGTCAGAACTATTCAGAATACAGGGAACTCGACTACTGCGAAGCACGACCTACCATCCTCAGATTAACGGACAAACGGAGATTGTGAACAAAGGTATTGAAACGTTCTTAAGGTGCATCTGCGGAGAAAACCCCAAAGAATGGGCTTGATGGTTACCATGGACGGAGTATGAATTGGTACAACAGAACGTATCAAAGCTCGATTAGGGTGACCCCGTTCCAAGCAGTCTACGGTCGACCGCTTCCTCTCATCCTATTCTACGGAGATCAACGAACCTCTAATATGGCCCTAGACGAACAACTCAAAGAAAGAGACCTTATGTTGGATTGTATTAAATGCCAAATTTTGCTGGCACAAGAAAGGATGAAGAAAAGCGCGGATTGAAAGAGAAGGGATGTCGAGTTTGCACCGTGAACATGGATATTCCTGAAATTGAGACCATATAGACATGTCTCTTTAGCAAAGAAACAAAATGAAAAATTGGCACCAAAGTATTTCGGCCCATATCAGATACTCGAGCGTATAAGGAAAGTGGCATATCACTTGAACTTACCACTCGAATCCAACATTCACCCGATTTTTCATATTTCTCAACTTAAGGAAGCAGTAGGGGTTGAAATCCACGTCGAAGCAAAAGGTCTCGTCCTAACTAAAATTTTTGAATGGAGTGCGGTCCCACAAAAGGCTCTGGCTTATCAGTGGAATACAAAGGAAGGGGAGCCCGAAATCCTGATTCAGTGGAAAGGACTGCAGGAACATGAAGCCTCCTGGGAATTGTTATCGCTAATTCAAAACCGCTTCCCTGATTTTCACCTTGAGGACAACGTGAATTTGAACAGTGAGGACTTTGTGAGACCCCGATCAATCAAGTCTACTCCAGGAGGAACAGAACCAGCGTCTCCAACCGCCCATCCAGCTCCAACGGCTAGTACCCTTTAGTTTACTAAGTATTTATGTATCTTGTTTTGTTTGTAGAGGGCATGATTAATTATGATTGTGAAGTGTAATCTTGAAAGAGAGATTTAGGAGAGTACCACTCTCTCGAAAGGTGGAGTACTGTTTTGGAGATTACTTCTGTATTATCGCCCACGTTTTCATCACTCATAAGTGAAGGAATTTGGCTCTCATTACTACTGAGTTTATTATTATTGTTATTCTTCTAACATTTTCTCTCATGGACAGTTGAGAGCTAACCAGGGTCTTAACACATTCCTAATTGCACTCATGTTAAAATATAATGTAGTAATAAGGAGTTTGGGTACCTTCTAATCAAGCGCTTAAATATATTTTTTTCTGAAGTTATTTTGTTTACAAAATCTGTTCTAATTAAAACTATTATTCTCTTGGTTACATTTTCCTAAAACTAAAGTAATTTTATTCTCAAGATGTTTGGTTACACTATATGTAAAAGTTATTCTACGAATGTTAACTATAATGTGATTTCCGATCAATAACTTTTTGTATGATAAAATATAAAGTGATTCTTCAAAAACTATTCTAACCAAATTAGATATTTTCAAAAAAAAGGTTTCTTTCTTTGTTACAAAACACTGAATAATTTAAGATAAACACATTTAGACCACCAAAATCAATTTTAGTTTCGAAGCCAGCTGATGCAGTTATTTTTTCTCATGACTGTTTACTAAGAACAAGATTATGAATGCGAATCACTAAACTTCGGAATATTGCAAGAACACACTAATTGCTGCTGTTCATACCAATTGAGCTATAGAGCTATTCAAATAGATTGCTAGAAGGAATAAAGTACCTGCAGCGATCCAAATATCACAGGCTCAGTTAAACGGAAAAGAAGCTTCTCAACTTCCTCCAGGCCCTGCAAAAATCCACTTTCAATTTCAATTCCGCCAAGCAAGAAGTAAGATGATTGAATACTTGGTTTAATTGTTTGGAAATTAACGTTAGTAGTGGCCCAGTGATATGTTTGATAAGAAATTTGATAGAGTGCGGTTTACTATCAAATACAAACGGTGGTTTTTGAAGATTAGTGGTTGACCACTCCTTTAGTAGCTGCCGACTTAAGACAAATGTGTATGCCACGGACCGACGACCATCATCGGTAATCATATACAAAGGTTCAATAACGCAACGAAATTGCAACAGTTTCAGATCTTCGATACTCTCATCTTCAAGATCAAACAAGGAAAATGCCTCACGAAGCATATAAACTTTGTTCACAACTCCCATCTTCTTTAGCGTCAACGATCTGGAGAGCAAGAAAGTGAGGGACACTGTGAGATCAGTGATTCTCTCATCAGCAAGTCCTCCTTCCACCATTCCTATCACAAATTTGCAATCTCCGTTGACAATACAAAATTCGACTCGAATATAATCAAATTATTGTTCAACTCCCGAGCGCGGCAGTAAATCGATCAGAGAAAGGGTGAGAAATGCACAAGAGCACAAGGTACGACAGAATTTCGAGCTCTGCCAGAACATTCTCTTTATGGAAGTTCGTGTTGGATTCATTACTCCCTAAATCTTCAAACTCCCCAGTTTTGGAATGTCGAAGAGATCCCCGCAGACGTTTAGTGGGAGGAGGCTGCGGGGATTTGGAGGGGGCTAGTACTGCATTGTGGATTGGAGTAAGAGAAATTGGAGTCTCGATGATTCCAGAAAGTTTCAATGGCACGAGAAACAGAAGGATGGAGAGCTCGAGGAATAGAAGAGGAGAGGTCTGAAGAAGACATTACGCCCTGAATTAGGGTTTCGAGCGCGTGCTTTGACGAATTGAGGCTTAGTTTCACAGTAGAGGAGACGAATTCTTCCGGCGAGAATTCAAGCGACTAAAGATTTCTACGATGTCTGATTCGATATCGGACTTGAAATTCTTAATCTTCAAACAGAGCCGTCGGAATCGTAGACTGAGGCAAAAACTGTCAATTCCTTCCGTCCGGCATCCGAGCAGAATCGCTTCATTCTCTGTGCTTCAGAATTTGAAAGGTGAGGGGCGGAGAAATAATGACCACGACGGAGCATCTCTATTCCGCCCTGATCTTTTGCTGCGGGTTCTTACTAATCGTCACGGGCAGGTGTGCTTAGTTTAACTCCATCTAAATTTAAATTTTACTTTTTCTCGCGCCCTTTTTTAAACGATGGAAACATGGGCCGGTCCAGTATTAAGAGTATATTTGGATAAATCGTTAAAAGGACCGGATTTATTTTTTTTGACACGAATTAATTCATCATTCTTGTGTAGAGGGATGAGTTGTATTCAAGAGAAGTTTTAGATCAACTCAAAAACTTTGATTAGTTATTTTTTGAGTTAATTAACCTAATAGCTACTTTTATCCTAAAATAATAAATAAATGTCCGTTGCAAATAAACTCTAAATTATACTTTTAACCTTCATGTTTTTTTAATTAATTGAATATTTGTTTGATGTTGAAGTTAATTTATTAATATATTTTTTGTTTATCATTTATTTTAGTGAATTTTTATGTATATCAAAAAAAACAAAAACATTTCATGTATAGCAAAATTCTAAAAATAATTTTTATATAGCAGAAAAATTAGTCGTGTTTATGCAAAATGATCAAAATGTCATCGTCTCAATCAGTTCAATTGATAGATTCAATCAGTTGTTTAACTTCACTTGACAGCCTTCAATTAATAGTTCAGCTGATAGCCTTCAATCAGTAATTCAACTGTTATACTCAATATAGATTCAATCAGTTCACTAAAAATCTACAATCAGTTTGCTGAAAAGAAGAGTAAATTTGGAATTAAAAAAAATGAATGAAAATCTACTATATAGGAATTATTTTTTAAAAATGTAATTAAAATAGATGAATAAAAAGTTGCTAGATGGAGTAGTTTATCTTTATTTTATGCATTTAACCTTTGTTTTTTGAGACATAGAAAGTATGGGTGTGCATAATGAGGTTAACTTAAAGGAGGTTTTTTTGACCAATCCAAAATTTCGAGTTGGTGAATCCATTAACTCAACCATGTACATTTGATTATTAAATTTGGTTGGGCTAGTTCAGATTGTTGGGTTATCATAATAAGAAGTCATTCAATGTTAACTTAAACTAACTAATAATTTTCAACTAGTTGTACAGTTAGTTGTTTTGTGCTTTAAAGTTTAACATTTAATGTTATATTAGCAATTGATAAGAATATATTCAAATGTTTGAATAAATCACAAGGTTGCAAAATAAACTCAAAATGAATATACTTCTAATCTTCATGCTTTTTTTTCCATAACCGTTGAAGCTAACCCCAAGCCAAGTAGAGTTACAACGCCTATCAGACTACCTATATTGGCATATGAGCCACACTACATTCAGGGTCTGATACCACATCCCAAGGCCAAAACACAAGATGCTTTTCTATTTTAATCATTCATGACGGTCTTGAACCCGAGAAGCTTGAAAAAGCATGCCCAAAATGCCCCGTGCCTTAACCGTTGTGTGGCCCCTTGGAGACAATCCTGATGCAATGTTAAACAAAAATCTTAATTTGCAAGCGATTATGAAGATATTGAGAATTTAACTTTAAATAGTTTGATATTAAATTTAAACATT
This sequence comes from Cyclanthera cordifolia, assembly GCA_037832605.1. Classification (NCBI taxonomy): domain Eukaryota; kingdom Viridiplantae; phylum Streptophyta; class Magnoliopsida; order Cucurbitales; family Cucurbitaceae; genus Cyclanthera; species Cyclanthera cordifolia. Next base: position 13,048 of record JBBMEG010053412.1, read on the forward strand.
TAGGAAGCTAAATTATTTAAATAATTCAGGAAAGAAATCGAGCTCACCAAATAAAACAATCATAAGTTATCATTCAACTTTAAAAAGTGAATAAATCTCTACGTGAGTCTATCAGATTTAGGTCTTCGAATTTATTCCAATAATTGTTGAATTATAAATAATATAAAAAAAAATCATCCCAACAACAATTTAGTTTTTTTTTGTATTTGATTAATCAAGAGATTGTTAAAGTCATGAAGTTTGAATTTTTGGAGATCAAATTGTGATTACGATCTTTTAAATAATATATGTTTATCGTTGTGAGAAAAAAACATATAAAGTAAGAAAGAATAATATAGTAAGATTTTTTTTTTTTTTGAATATTTCTTAACCGTCAATGACATATTTATTCAAACAAAAATTTAACATTTTTCATTCAAAACATAATGGTGAAGATGTTTTTAATAATATTTAAAACCAATGGTATTTTTGAAATTTTTTAAAGTTCAGGGTCATTTTTTAAATCAAACTTTAACATTTTCCATTCAAATTTAACTACGAGAGTATCTCTGAAACATTTTGTAAAGTTCAAGAGTATTTTTGAAACTTTTTACAATGTTGAAACAAACTCTAAAGTTTATGGGCATATTTGATAATTTAGCCCTAAAAAAAGTCTAAATATTAAAATATGGAATTTATTAATGAAATAAATATATTATGATTGATAATTGTATTGATTTGTGTTTTATCTAATAATTTAATTAAAAATCCAATTAACCACCTCTTACTTTAATATTTAAAAAATAAAAATTCAAAATCATGATATCTTATAACGAAGGAGACGAGTTGAAAAAACATTTTTAAAATTTTTTAAATAAGAAGTTAAAATTTAATTTTAGAAAAACACAACGTACGTCATTCCATAATTCCCATATCCATACATACTTGAAAAATGAATGTTGATTTGAGGTTTTTGTCGAAGAAATACCAATTGCTACTGATTGAATGTATCCCTGACATGCAACATAGTGCGAAATAATTACTTAGGATGTGAAGATTTGTAATTCATTTCGTATGTTGGTGAGAACCTTAATGGTCACGAACGCAAACTCTTTCCGCCCTTTCTAGCAAAACTCTTTCCCTCACCCTCATCATCAATTCCATTCGCTCGCCATTCTTCGACTCATCCTTGCTTGGAAGAATGTAAGGTCTGCTTTTAATATAATCAAATCGCCCAAGTATTTGTGTTGTACATCTCAATGTGTATGGCACAATATCTGCAAAGATGTAGCAGTCATTGTACATACTACTAGAAAATCTACTATATAACAATGTGCATCCTTAATTATCCTCTCTTAAAAGTGGTTAATTTGCATCTTTCAAAAACATCTTTGTAGAGGAAGATGTTTGTTATCATTGAACTTGTTAAGAACTGTGCCCTAAAAGTCTAGTAGTTTGTAATTAAGGAACAATAATTTAATCTATAACATTTAATGTTATTTTTAGTTATTAATAAAAGCTATTATTTTTATTGATTGCGCATTTAAATGATAAACATCTTTCAGTCATATCGCATTAATTTGATTAATGACGATACACTTATGGTTATTTGGGTGAACACTTCAAAAAGTACGTGGGACATACAAATGGATCTAGTTCCAAGTTAATAACCTAAAACGTCTATAGTATATGGACTATGACTGGACGCTTAAGTCTTGGTGACATTGTTGGTACGACCCGCTTTGTAATGGGTGAGACAATCTGATCCTGGTTGTTCATGTGGAGGCATGCTAGTGGAGGTAACTATGAAAAAGACTGGACCAGAAGAATATGGTCTAAAGGGGTGGACGTCTGGTCATGATACTCTTTGTACGACATGCTTTGTTATAGTTGTAGACAACCTAATTCTAGTTATTAATGTAGAGACATATTTGTGGGGATGCATATGCAAAATAAGTATAGTATAAGACCGGACTAAAAGTATTGAATCTATCAAAGTAATTTTGTTATAGACGTTCAAATATTTCACTAGGATGATCGTATGCTAGTATGATTTTAATCTTGAGTGAGTTGTGAACTTCTGTTTGTGAAAGTGTTCTTTAATATGATGGATGAGACCACACAAATAGTAATGAGTTAACATGTTAAGGATTGCAATAGTGAGTAGTTGTGAACGCAAAATCATAAGATGGAATTCGCTTCTTCCCTATTATTGTGGAAGTAGAGCACTTGTTCTCTTAAGAATTGATTTCCGGGTTTGAACAAAGGGTACCCACATCTCACTAGCTTAAGAAGATATTATTATATGGTTGGATCATGAACAACTTGTTCATTAGAGGAATCGATGACATTTAAGAAGAAGATGCAATTACATAGGTAAAACAGATTTTGACCCACATGTAATTACGAACGACTCGTGAAGGACCATTTAGCAGATGACCGAAATAACTTGCAAAAGAGTTCAACACAGACCCTTAGTAAATAAGTATGTTATTAGCGAATAAGGATTGAATTCTTAGTCGTTGAGCTTTCAATCTCTAAGTCAATTTATCCCTGAGCTAGATTGCAGTTGTTGGTAGACTGATTTATATGGAATATTAGTTTAAATGGTTCAAGTTAATTAATTAATATGTTGGACACATTAATTAAAATGAATTTTTTTTAGGTTATTAAACTAAGTATTATTGTATCAAATATATTAATAGATTAATATTTATTAGATAAATATTCGTTCTGATTTTGTTAATATATTAGATATATTAATATTTATTAAATTATTAGATAATTAAATAATGAATGAATGAATTAATTAATTATAGTTACTTATTGACTAAGTAGCTTATAACTTGTAGAGATAGTGTGACTTCTATTACAGACATTTCAAGAGAATCCCAAATTAAATCAAGAGGCTTCACTCTTGATGTAAAAGTTGTGTCTCATAAATTCTCTCTACCTTTCTCTAAGCATAGCTTAGAAGATTGTTGGAGACCAATCAATAAGATTTGTAAAGACCCGTCCTAGTCTTAGGACACTACTGTAAAGACCTGTCCTAGACTTAGGACACTTTTAACTACTTAGACAGGCAACCAGCAAGACATCATAAAATTTAGATAAAAACAATGAATGGAAGTACTTCGTTAAATCTTAATGCAGTT
>JBBMEG010053423.1:0-16180 GCA_037832605.1 Cyclanthera cordifolia
TGACGGTCGTTTGACCGACACCAAATAACTTTAGTGTCGGCATATGCCCGTCACTAAAAGTCCGATTTCTACTAGTGGAGTTCGAATGATAGTTACTTAAATGGTACTAATGTACTTTTATGTTTTTTTAAATACTAAAAAAATGCGTTTTGAATATACTTGCAATTAAATTGACTTTTTGGCAGGAATGTAAAATTTATTCTCCAGATAGCTATGGATATAAACAACCCAAAAAAGAAAAGCAAAGTCAAAAAGAAAATTTTGCGTGACCATTTTGGCAATTTCATTTAAAAATTAACCACAATTTTCCTTTGCCTATTTTTCTCTTTTCTATTTTATTAAACCAGTAAGCCTAGTAACTAACAGTCACACAACAAAATTAACACACACTAGCTATATAATTGAATGCCCCCGATAATATATAAAAACAAGTTTAAAGAGAAGGCCAAGAAAAGTATTTACAACAATATAGAGAATAAGGAAGAACGCCCTAATGATATAGGATTCTAGGGTTTGCCTAATGAGAAAAAAAATGGATCGCCAAAAAGGGCAGTCAGAATTCTAGGGTTTCCTAAAAGAAAACCAAAATAAATGGTTGGTGTTAATTATGTTACCATGGGATGAAAGGTCCTAATCCATTTAACAACTTAAAATTCAAGTATATTTAACTTGAAAACAAAGACAGTTATCAAAGGTTTCCTGGCGTAATGGTAGCATCTTTGACTCCAAATTATAAGGTTTCGTGTTTGAGATTTTAATACGAGTGGTTTTAACTGCTTGAATGCAATAGTCATTGTGAAAAATTGATAAGTTCAAACTAATTATATTTATTCAATATTATTTTTCTATATTTGAATTGAAAATTGTAATTAATCCTGATATTTTCATGTGATAAATTGCTAAAATATTTGAAAATTAAATTTAAATATAGATTTTGGTTTGAATTTGGAAAAAATAAAATAAGGTAAGAAAATATTGAGAATAAAAAAAATAAAAAGAAAAAAAATGAAAATGAAAAGGGTAGGCCACTAACCATAATAATAAAAAAAACAAAGAAAGAGGGAGTGACGACAACCATATAAAAAAATTAATTGTGTGTGTGTGGTTTTGGAGAGAACATAGGGGGCAGCGAGCACAACAGCTCGATTTTGTAAAGCCTAGGGGAAAGAGGGAAAAAAATGAGAGAAAACGAAAAAAAAGAGCGTAGGCTTTAAAGCTTGGCTTTCTGTAGAGCATTGAAGATTTTCTCTCTGGCTCTACCGGTGGGTCGTCCTCTGAGTCACTTTCGCAGGTTTAGTTTGTTTTGAATTTTTTTAGGTTACTTTTTTTATTATTTGTTAGTTTTTATTTCTAGTTGTAGTTTTTATTGAGTATCGTGAGACTTTGGATAAAATTGAATATTTATTTTGAAATGATTATTTGTTACTTTTTCTATTTGTGGTCGATTTTTTATAAATAAAATTGACGCTTTAGTTTTTTATTAATTGATCCATGTTATACATGATTTTGTGATATTTTATTATTTCAAATGTGATATTTTATTTTATTTTTGGGTTGAAGTTGTATTATGTGCATCATATTGAACAAATCACCTACTATAAGTCTTTCTAACACAACTCTTATTGAGTCATGGGGTGGATTCAAACTCAATGTCCCACAATTGAAGATATTTGGATCAATTGTTTATGCTCGTGTCCCTAAGACAACAAGATCCAAATGGGATGATAGGGGAGTAAAGACTATTTTCATTCGATATAAGCTAGGAGGGTAAGAGTTGTACAATATAATGACAAAGAATGTGATAGTAAGTCGTGATGTTACATGTCCAGATGATGAGATATGGGATTAGAATAAAACAGGTGACATGGACTCAAAAAAACGTTATAAGTACGTTTTGAGTGTGGATGCAGATGTAAAAGATAGAGTGAGTCTTGAAACATCTATTCAACCTGATGTTGTTGGTCCAATAGCAACTACTATGGAAGGTCAGGAAAATAGCAGTGACAACCTGCCCATTTTTAAGATTACAAGGTTAATCTTGATGATGAGGGAGAAATAGTCCACGCTTTTCTTGCAGATATGGAACCTATTAAACTTAAAAATGTCATTCAAAATCCCAAATGACAAAAGGTGATGAACGAACAATTAATGGAAATCGAGAAAAATAATACATGGCAACTCACTAATCCCCAAAAGCAATCGGTGAAATTGACAAATACAAAGCAAGGTTGATGGTGAAGGGATTTAAGCAAAGAGAAGGCTATGATTCTGGTTTTCTCCAGTAGCCCGAATGAAACAGTGAAATTCATCGTTACTTTGGTTGTACAAAAGCAATGAAAAATTCACCACGTCAAATGGGTGTTTCTCACCAAGCCATTAAAGAATGATGTCTTCATCAAACTTAGGGACATGTTTGCCATGACGTCATTCCAAATCATAATTAAGGGAGGATGTTGAAATAATTATTTATTATTTCTGACTTAAAATTAGTGTTGATGCCAAAAAAAGGTCAACGGATGTCCACATTAAGAATTTGTTTAACTGAGGACAAAAAAGCCTGCAAAAAAGCGAAAATTAGGACACACCGGTGTGCTGTGAGCCACAAGGCCTCTGATGCCTAAGTCATTAAGGGATTTTATGAGGATAATTTAGAACTGTAAGAATGGCTCAAGAATACATAGCTCAATTAGCTTAAGATTCGTCCTTTCGAATGGAGAACGAAGTGACTCTTATAGCAGTTGGTCTCGTAACCGCTCCAGCTCACTTATGGGCGGCATAATGGCCGACCGTTAGAAACGTCTCTCATTAAGCCGGGTATGAATACCGGTGAAACTCCTAACCGTTACCCTTTGGAGGTGTAACGGTCTTGACTCGGGAGTTACTTGGCCTCGGTCGACTCTTTGGAGAGTCCTGACCTCCACGACCAACCTACTTGGGTTGACCTACTCGTTGTAACGGGGGACGCCACAGGGTGCAACGCTTCCATACGTTACTTGGACTCGGTCGACTCTTTCGAGAGTCATGACCTCCACGGTCAATCCACTCGGGTTGACCTACTCGTTGTAACGGGGGACGCCACGGGGTGTAGCGCCTCCATACGTTACTTAGACTTGATTGGCTCTTCGAAGAGTCCTAACATCCAGGACCAACCCACTCGGACTGACCTACTCGCTGTAACGGGGGACGTCACGGGATGCAGCGCCTTCATACGTTACTTGGACTCGGTCGACTCTTCGAAGAGTCCTGACCTCCACGACCAACCAACTCGGGCTAACCTACTCGTTGCCGAACCCGAGAAGGATGAGGCTGCAAAAGCCAACCCCCGAGGGGTCGAGGTCTTCCTTGGAGGACCCCCAAAAGAGCCGAACTTGCTTGGCCGACCCCCTGTGGGTCGGAAAAAGGCGTGGCCGACCCCTGGGGGTCGCCAATGGTGTAGTTGAGGTGTGGCTGACCCCCGAGGGGTCGACAATGGCGTGGCCGACCTCCTGGGGGTCGAGGCCTCCATTTGGCCGACCCCTAAGGGGTCGGCGTTGGCTTGTTTGTCCTCCGAGCGGGTCCTAACCTCTTCCAAGTTTTTTGAGATATTTTTGGCTTACAACATTACCCCACTCTTCATTTCCGAGCTTACAGAATTGCCAGATTTTGAAGAGTAGTTTAGCCAATTACTTTTTTCCAAAATTTCGGGATGTTAAAGAGTTATCTTCTTGTATTTTATGGAAGTGTTTTCTTGAAAATTACTTAGGCCATATTCTTTTCCAAGAACATATTTTCCTAAATAATATCCAAAAAATAAAAGTTGTAAGGTTATGGGAAATATTTATTCTAAGAATAATTATATTAAAATTGTCATATTCTTATTTCTAAGAATATCTCTTCCAAGATAATATTTTTATTCAATAAAAGATCACCCTCTCTTTTTAGGAAAATATTTATCCTTTAGAGATTTTTCATAACCTAAATTTTCCATAAAAACACCCTTCCAAAACTATACCCTCCTTTTACCCTACTTTGGCCGAAAATTGCCTCTCACTGGGCTAGGATTTTTGATTTTTTCAAAGTGTGGGAGAAGCCTTGCTTTGCGCTTTGGATTTTTGGAAAGCATCCCACGTGCCTCACGTTTTCGGTATGTACCCTCCTTTTTCCGACTCCATGCTAACGGTTAGGAATATTTTCGAAAATTCCACTCCATAGGCACTTTTTGATTTTTGGCCTTTTATGCATGTATGTCCGGATTCTTTGGATTGTTTAGGCTCTTTTTTCAAAGTCTTTCCTGTTAGAGTACTTTTCCGAATTTGTAGGCTACTTATGCATTTTTTATAAAAGTCTTGCCTGTTTAACAGTTTTTTGAAAGTGGTAGGATACTTTGGCACTTTTCATAAAAGTCTGGCCTTTTTAACCACTTTTTTGAAACTTTTAGGCTACTTAGGCACTTTTTATAAAAGATTTGTCTGTCTAGCCATTTTTTAAATTTCATAGGGTACTTAGGCTCTTTTTGTCAAAGACTTACCTTTTTCCTAACTTCGTTGCTTGCAGATTACTCGTTACTTTGGTTGTCATGGATCCTTTATCTGACTATGAGACCAAATCTCTCCACCCTCAAGCTATCTCCTCTCCTAGAAGGACTCGGCAGAAAGCTCTAGCAGTAGGATAGGGATCTCAGATGGTCGTGTCCGTTTTAACTCAAAAGGACTTAGATCACCTTAGGACCCAGTACCTTATTCCTGCCAAGATCACCCTTCGGCTTCCGCTGGCTTCGGAGACATACGTCCATCCTCCTCCAGACGAGGTGACCCTTTACACCAACATGTTCGATAGAGGAGTATGCTTCCCCTTATACCTGCTCTTCAAGAGTTCTTAAGTATGGTCGGGTTGGCTTCAGCGTAGTTGGCTCCCAATGATTGGAATGTCTTATTCGGCGTTCACAACCTTTGGGTATACACCGGCTTCGAGGGTCCCTTCAGCGCCAGAGACCTTCTTTCACTTTACCGCTTCTGCCAGCATCCCGACGTCACAGTGGGCTGCTACCTTACTCCCATAAGTTAACTTTCTCCTTTGTGGCGTGCCCCAATTTTCAGAAGGGGTGGAAAGAACATTAGTTCTTTGCTAGAGGATCTTGGACTGCGCCAGGTGTCGAAGCCTCCCTAGCAATCCCCACTACCTTTGGAACATACGGTATACTTTCTTCGCCTCGGTTCCTCTATCTTTTGGCACCATACTTAAGTTTTTTGTATTGTTTCTAGTGCACAGGAAAGTAAGTCCCCATTCTCGGGTAATGAAGGTTTACAAGGTCGTTGTGACCTACCCTGAGGAGGTCACTCGCAGCGCGCAGTATCTGACCACAGACTCCTTGGCGCTTTACAACCTCCTTCCAGATCAGTCGTGCCAGTCGACTCTGATTTAAACTCGCACCGTCCCACAGGAGGGATCCGCTCCAAGTATGCAGCTTACTTTTTTTAAATGTAGCATGCTATGAATACTAGAAATGTAGGTTAACGCCTTTTACCGTGTTCAGTCGCCATAGACGACTCGCCCTCTTGCTAGGCCTTCTACCGACTACACGATGGACCTTACTTCGGAGGGCTCATCCCTTCCACATGGTGTCAATGGAGATCTTCCTTTTCCTGACGAACCTAGCCTCAGATTTGACCATGTCCCTTCTCTGGCTCGGACCAACTCGTGCAGGCCTCAGACGGCCATACACAGCCTTCCTCCTGGATTCGACTCGTACCTTTTGTCAGGACCATACCGTCCTAATATGGACCCGCATAAGGAAAGGAATTTGGCCTCTAACTTGTGGAGTGAAGTTAAGTCTTCTTCGCCTCCATTTCTCCTAAGAGGCGCTTCCCAGGTTCTGAAAGAAGGGACTCGTTTGATGCACAAGGTATGATAACCCAACTTTTTACAACTATATGTTGACTTAAGTACGCATGCTAACTTGTTACCTTGGTTTTTTGTAGGCATTCATACATTTCGCCTCACCTTCCCGTCACCTTTCTGAAGACTTGCGTCACGTCCGCTCTTCTTTGTCTACGAGTACTAACAAACTTAAGTGGGAGCTGACACAGGCTTAAGAAGCTCAGCGAGTTACCGAGGCTTCCTTAGTCGACTTTTTCACTTCTGCCAAAGCTGCCCGAACTCTTGCTGCCCGCGCGCGCCAAGTCCACTATTGTTGCCTTCGATTAGAGTTGGCTTATGCTGAAGGGAAGAATGATGCCTATCTAGCTAACCTTGTCAAAGGCTCTTCTGCCTTTGTAATTTTGGCGAACAACGCAGTGAGGCTGCCATCGGCTGGGCACTGGACCGAATTTAGGAGGGAGTTAGTTATGGCAACCTTTTTTCTCTTTGTCGGTCTCTTTGTTCCAGCACTGCAGAAAAAGTCACCAACCCTTCCTTGCTGGCCTTCGAGTCGCGACTTCCAAGTGATCCAGCCCAAGCCGTTTGCTACGACTCCCGCATCTTTCAATGCGTGCCCGAAAGAAGTCAGGCTCTTCTAGCTAGGACAACACCTGTCCAAGCCGGACCCAACCGCCCAACTTCTAGTAGGCGTAGCTCTGGGGGGCCTTGATGACTTTTTCGTTGCTTTCCTTTTTACTTGAAGCATTTTACTTTCAAGTCTTTACTTTTCCTTCTAGGTTGTAACCCAGGAATTTTTTCTTTTTGAATGAATATCAATTTTCTCTATTTCTCTATCTTGTATACCCCCAATTTATGTTTATGAAAATAGAATCAATATACTTAAATTAAGATGGAAAGAATGAGAAAACAACATTTTTATTCATTGACGACTTGAATTACAATCTATTGAAAGTATTTTTCAGGTGTTTAAGCACTCTAAAGATGGAGGATCTTATTGTTGTAGGTGAGATCGATGTTGCCTTGCTAATTTTGTGCAGCAATTTGGCGGGATGCTAGACTTGTCTAGGATCTTTACCAGCACTGTCTTGTCCGCCTGGGTTTCGTAGGCGGCATTTGACTCTGCTAAAGCATCGTCCTTGGCGCTTTGGGACCTGGGTAATTGCTTGACTTGTACCCCTACAGGTGTTGTTCTTTGGACAGCCTCACCTGGCACTAGCCATCTCTCAACAATCATTTATCTCAGTGACTTCTACCACTCCCCGTAGGGCTGTGTGGTAGCACTCTCTCGAGGATAACTGTTCTCTTCTGACTTACCCCACCTCTATAGGAGTAGGAAACTTTATCACCTGGTGGTAAGTTGACGAGACCGCCCTTAGCCCGTGAATCGTGGGTCTCCCCAATATTGCGTTGAAGGCGTAATTTTCGTTCACCACCAAGAAATTGACAAAGTACAAGGCTATGTTGTCCCTTTCGCCAAAGGTTACTGGAAGCTTGACTAATCCTTCAGGGATCAATGTGCTACCGCCAAACCTGACTAAGGGCGTCGAGTTCAGCTTGAACCTTTCCCTTCACAGCTTTATGGCGTCGTAAGCTTTTAACGACAACACATCTACCGAACTGGCTCCGTCGATGAGGATCCTTATGACGCGGATGTTAGATATGGTTAGGGACACCACTAAGACGTCGTTGTGTGACTGGTGCAGTGCCACAACCTTAACAGCAGTAAAGCCAAGTTGCTGGTCCACTGCCTCACTTTGTCCTTCCGACTTCGGTTGGACTATCCTTCAGCCGGCCCTCCGACGATGGTTCTGATCTTCGACGGCGGTGGTGACTTTCTGCCTTCTATTTCTTGCTTGGGGACTCGGATAATTTTCGAGCCTCTTCCATGTACTTGTCTAATCGTCCTCTTCAGATGAGAGACTCTATGGACTTCTTCAGGTTGTAGCAGTCCGAGGAGCGTGGTCGTGGTCCCTGTGAAATAGGCAGTACTTACCTCTATTTCTTTTGTTCGACCCTACCTTAATCCGGCTTGGCCATTTCAGCTCCTCCTTATCTTGAATCTTCATCAAGATATGCTTACACGAACCAACGTGGGAGTGTACTTCTCGAACTGGCTAGGGGGTACCCCTCTTCATTCGGTTTTTTCTTTTTTCACTGCGCATTATTCCGTCTTTCGTTTTTGCAACTCTTTGTAGTGAACCTTGCGGCAGCTGACTGACTTTTCACGCTTCGAAATGGAACACCTTCATTCTGTGCTTCCTCGGGAGTTGACCAAGCTCCCCTACGCTCATATACTTTTGCCCTCTAGTCAGCAGCTCGGCGTAAGTGAGTGAACCATTTTCCTTAGTGACCACATGAACTTTTCATCCCTGAGTCCTGCCACGACTGCTGCGAGAGTCGTGCTGTAGGAGTACCCTTCAACTTGCAGCGCCTCGTTATTGAAGCGGAAAATGTACTCTCGAAGAGTCTCATGACTCCTTTGCCTCACTGTCAGTAGATGGGTGACCAGTTTCTTTTGATCTCGCCCTCCCAGAAATTGGGTGAAGAAGGCTCGGGCTAACTCTCTGAATGAGGCGATAGACTTGCGCTTGAGCTGCCTGAACCATCTTCGAGCTGGTCCCGTGAGCGTGAACAAAAACGCTATGCACTTGATCAGCTCTCGGACTCCATGCAGTTCCATCCATGCCCGATAGAAATCCAGGTGCTTTATAGGATCCGTAGATCCATCATACTCTTTGATTACAAAGAGCTTGAACTTTTTCGGGACGGACTCCTCCATGATCTCATCGGTGAAGGGAGGATCGACCTGGTCGACCAAACTATCTAGGTCTAGCCCGTTTTGGTCCTGCGCCTTCTTCATGTTCCCCAACTGACCTAGAGGAGACGAAGATGGGCCAGCTAAGGTTGATCCTCGGTTCCTTCGAACCCCACCTCTCTTCGGCGTTGGTTGAGCACATCCCTGAGATCTGCTCTCAAGTTTGATCTCGTCGTCCGGGCACTTGGGTTTTTTTGGGATGTGGGGTGGATGACCCTCGCGTGGTACTCCTTGGCTGCTACTTCGGACTGACTGCGTTCGGGAAGATTCAGCTGTCTTGGATCAGATCCTCTAGTGGACTGAATGCTCCTTCCTCCGATCATTACCGCCCAGTCAAAGTCGTTCGACCGGTCTTTGGTGACGAGAATGAGCATTTTTCGGCACCTCCATAACTGCGGCTTTCCCTTTGGCAGGGTCCCGATCCAACTGAGCTGACCTATCTGTCGCAACATTTTTCTTGGTCGGCTATCACCGCGACGCCTCCTGCGGCGCCAGCTGGTTCCCACCATCAGTTGTCTGAGCCAGAGGAGGTTGCCGAAGCAACTCCACCACACGACTCAAACTCTCCGTCATTCCTTGCCTTTGTTCCTCCAAAGCCGTAAACTTCCGCTCTGCCCCTCCGATTCTTGCCTGGTTACCGCACACTAGGATCCGTGTGGTTTTCAACATGAACGACGTTATGTCCTTTAGAGGCAATCCTCCTCGGAACGTGCTCGGCGTCCAATTCTTCATCGATACCGTGGTGGTGTCCATTCTCAACGTTCGACAACTTTTGCAGAAAAAGTGTTTGGATTTAGCGTTTTAGGTAGAACACACTCTCGTCCCCATAGACGACGACAACTGTTGATTCCAAAAAATGGTCAACGAATATCCACAGTAAGAATTTTTTTTTAACTGAAGATGAAAATGCCTGCAAAAAAGCAAAAATTAGGACACATCGGTGTGGTGTGAGCCACAGGGCCTCCGATGCCTAAGTCAGTAAGGGATTTTAGGATGATAATTTAGAATTCTAAGAATGGCATGAGAATACTTAGCTCGATTAGCTTAGACTACGTCCCTTCGAATGGAGAACAAAGCGACTCTTATAGCAGTCGATCTCGTAACCACTCCAGCTACTTATGGGCAGCATAATGGCCAGCCGTTAGAAACGTCCGTAATTAAGTCGGGTATGAATACCGGTGAAACTCCTGACCGTTACCCATTGGAGGTGTAACGGTCTGACTCGGTAGTTACTTGGACTCGGTCGACTTTTCGGAGAGTCCTGACCTCCACGGCCAACCCACTTGGGTTGATATACTCGTTGTAACGGGGGATGCCACGGGGTGCAGGGCCTCTATATGTTACTTGGACTCGGTCGACTCTTTAGAGAGTCCTAACCTCCACGGCCAACCCACTCGGGTTAACCTACTCGTTGTAACGAGGGACGCCACGGGGTGCAGCGCCTTCATACGTTAATTGGACTCGGTCGACTCTTTGGAGAGTCTTGACCTCCACGAAAAATCCACTCGGACTGACCTACTCGTTGTAACGAGGACGCCACTGGGTGCAACGCCTCTATACGTTACTTGGACTTGGTCGACTCTTCGAAGAGTCCTAACCTCCACGGCCAATCCACCTGACCTACTCGTTGCCGAACCCGAGAAGGGTGAGGCTGCAAGGGTCGACCTCCAGGGGGTTGGTAATCGGTTTGGCCGACCCCCTGGGGTCGAGGCCTCCATTTGGCCACCCTCGGGGTCGGCGTTGGCTTGTTTGTCCTTCGAGCGGGTCCTAACCTCTTCTGAGTCTTTTGGGATATTTTTTTGCTTACAACAATTAGTATTTTATTTAATTATGGGATCGTAAGATTTATTTTAAGGTCATTAAAGTAGTGTGATTTATTTTAGACTTATAATAAGAAAAAGAATAAAATTATATACAGTTAGTTCTACATATTTTCTCTTCCCAACTTACAACTTTCCTACTTCTATTCAATTTATTTTCTTACAAATATTAATTGAAATTTGTTTAATAGTGTTAATAATTTTAGTACAAAAAAATGTATGCAAATGCATTTATAAAATTTATAGAGAAAGATAGTAACTTTTAAATAAATTTTTTAAAAAGTTTATGAAAAAATCCAATAAGAACCAATTTTTTGAAAGTTGTTGGTGCTGAAAAATGGTCAACGAATATCAACGGTACAATTTGTTTTACCGAGGAAGAGAAGCCTACAAAATGAAAAAACTTTTGGCACACAGTGTAGTGTGAGTCACAGGGCTTCTGATGCCTAAGTCAGTAAGAGATTTTAAAAGAGTAATTTATAATGTTTTGGGAGTTAGAACAACTTATAATGATTATCAGCGTAGTTCAACTTAGCTTGAAATGGAGAATGCTCTGTCTTCTTATAGCAGTCGATTTTGTAACTGTTGCGGCTTACATAATGGTGGGTTAATGGTTGGTCATTAAAAATGTCTGCCATTAAGTCGGGATGAATACCGGTGTAACTCCTGACAGTTACCATTTGAGGTGTAACTGTCTTGACTTGGAAGTTAATTGGACTCGGTCAATCTTATAGGTCCTCAACTCCACGGCCGACCTTTTAGTGATGTGGCCTTCTCGGTGTAACCCCATGACGCTTCACCTAACAGGTGGGCCGTCCGCGAGTGTTACTTGAACTTGGTCGACTCGTTCACAGGAGAGTCCCACGGTCGACCCACTTGGATTAGCCTACTCGACTGATCTCCTTGGAGGTCGGTTTCGGTCTCGGTCAACCCTTACGAGTCCTCACCTCTACGGCTCGTTCATAAAGAGGGATCCTGGCCCTCTTGGCCTAACTCATGGCCGTTATCAGCATATCCAGTTGTTACTTTGGACTCGATCGACTCCTGAGAGAGTGTCTTAACCTCCACGACCCATTCTGCGGGGATCTAGGCCTACTCGTTGTAAGCTTCGGTCAGTGTTACCTTATGACACAATAGTCCTAGAGAGATTACTTGAACTTGATCAAATCGTCCACGGGAGAGTCCTAACCTCCACATTCAACCCACTTGGGTTAGCCCACTCGACCGAACTCCTTGGAGACTGACTTTAAACTCGATCAACCCTTACGAGTCCTCACATCCACGGCTTGTCCCGAAAGGGGGGGGCCTGGCCCTCTCAGCGCAACTTCTGGTTGTTATCACCGGATCCAGTCGTCACTTGAACTCGGTCGACTCCAGGGAGAGGCTTGACCTCTACAGTCAACCTTCGAGGGGTCAAACCTACTCTAGCCAGTCCTAGAAGGGCAGGAATGGCCTTGGCTAACCCTCGAGGGGTCAAGGCGCCACGGCCAACCCCGTTGGGGGTCAATGCCTTCTTAAGCCCACCCCGGGGGGCCGAAATGGGTTTGGCCGACCCCTGGGTGTCAAGGCCTCCTTTGGCCGACCCTCGAGGATCAAGGCCTCCTTAATCGAACCTCTAGGGGTCAATGCCTCCTTTGATCGACCCGAGGATCATGGCCTCCATGACCGTCCCTCAAGGGGTCAAGGTCTCCTTTGGCAAACCCCCGAGGGTCAAGGCCTCTCTGACCGACCCTCTAGGGTCAAAGCCTCCGCTGGTCACCCACTAGAGGGCCCTAAAGGGGCTTGGTCGACCTTCGAGAGTCAAGGTCTCTCTGGCCGACCCTTAGGGGGTCAAGGCCTACTTTGGCCGTCCTTCGGGGGCCGGAAGTGGCTTTGGCCAACCCCCGAGAGGTCAAAGTCGTTTCAGTTGTCCTTCGAACGGTTCTATGCCTTGTCGGATATCTCGGGAAATATTTTGCTTATAACAAAAGTTTATAGACTAAAATTAATATCTGTAAACTCATAAACCAAAACAAAACAAAAAGTCAAGAGACCAAAATGAAAAAAAAAAAAAAAAAAAAGAGAGAGAAAGAAGAAAATTCTACGGATTAAATTTTTTTGCAAATGTAGCGACGGAATAAAAAAAAATTAAAATTTATGAAGGAAATGACAAGAGACAAATTGCAATTAAAAGTTTTGCATCTACAAACTAAGATACACGAAGTAGGACTAATGAACTTTTTTATTTGAAATCTTACACGTGATCTTTTTCCAGCTACAATTATTATTGAGCCAAGTATAAAACCATGTTCTTTTACATAAGTTCACATCATCGGCTTTTCTTTCATTTTTCTTTATATGCCATAAACTAATCTCATGTTTTTCTCTCTCACTCTTATTCACACATGATTTTTTATTAATAAACTAAGCTCACATCATAAGCTCACAATGATCGCAACAAATAACTCGTTTGGATTGTAAATTTTTTAAGCCAGTTGTAGCCAATAACTTATTTGAATGCATATGTTTTCTTGGGAGTTGCAACAATAACTTGTTTGAAATAAAACTTTTGTAGAGTGATTGCAGACAATTTATCGTTTAGATGTAGCTTTTGTAAAAAGGTTGCAGTTAATAGCTAGTTTGGACGTGGATATTGGTAGAAAGTGGTGTGCTGTATTTTTTTTATATGAATAATTTTTATAATAGATTTGTGTTTTATTTGTGCAAAAACTCTCATTTTCACTAATATTTGTCACTTTTATCTATTCTAATTATTTTGTTTTGAATGAAAATTTAATATTGTAAATATTTAATTAATTTAAATAATGTTAAAGTTTTATAATTTATTAATGTATTCAATTGTGGATATTCATCAATTGAATAATCATTATATACTTATCGAGTTATTATTAAGTGTTTAATTATTATTAGTTAAAATATTATTTTGATTCATTTTGTTATATTAGTGATCTTTTTTTTTCAAGTGTATTAGTAGTGTAAATTAATGTTTATAATAAATTTGAAGCAATCTTTAATCAAAATTGAATTAAATAATACATCGCTATAAATAAAAAATTGATCAATTTAAAATTAAACGTTAGAATTTAACCTAACATAGAAAACTAAATTTGACTTGATATAGAAATTTTTATAAATACATTTTTTGTCAATTTAAAGTTATAATAGATGGGTATTATAAACATAGTCATATGAATTAGCAATAAAAACATGTCAGAAAGTTATATTTTGAATGATGAATTATTTGTAGTGGTTTTGAAATAAGTTATTAGAAATGAGTGGTTAGAATAACTCATTTAGATGTAGTTTTTTTAGGATAATTTAGTAAATATTAATTTTGAATTACTTCTTCAAATTATACACACCTCCTTTTGGGTGTGTTTGGGGCACCTATGATAGATGGTGAATTATAATAGACGGTGCGTTATTATAAACGACATGTTATAATACTGTGTGTTTGGGGTGCAGATTATTATAACAATGATTATAATAAACAATGTTAGGGGCCATTAGTATTACAAGGATTATGATAAATGATATTTGGTAGACATGTTATTATAAGGATGATTATGAAAAAAATATCTCATTTTCTTAATCGGATGAATATAAATTTAAAAAAGTTATAAATATTTAATCAAGTAAGTTTGTTTATGTAATAATTAATATACATATTTTTAATTATCATGTTCGAGACTTATCTGTGACTTAATTTATAGTCTTTTTTCTCTTGATGTTTCGGATGTCTGGCCTAGGGACGAGCGTGGTTATCCCAAGTATAGTGGAGCAAAAAAAATACTTCCATTTCAAAAAAAAGAAAAATAATATTTTTAATTAGTAACCTTATAATATTAATATTATTATTTTTTTCACATATGTTGTATATTTGTACGAGATGTATCAAAACTAATTCAATTTGATGGGAAGAGATTTCAATTTAAAGCATATACTAATAAATTTTTATTTTATTTATTAGATGATTGAACCATGATTTTGGAGTATTTTTTATTTGGTTTTTTATATTGAAAAAACGCCACAAACGTGGTAATCCGAGGAAAAAAAATTATGATAAATGTGTCATTTGTAGGGAAAAAAATGCCAATTACTCAATTCTTATTCCTCCTCCTTTGACTTTTCTCATCCTCCCTTGGGCACCAAAAAAAAAAAGAAAATTGCCAAAAGAAGCAATCGCTCATTTCTTTAAACGGCTGGCCAATTAGTTTTTTTTTTTGAAAGAAAGAAACATTTCATTAAAAAGCACAAGAGCTAGGAAGCTCATACAGAATACCCGGGGGAAGATGATTCCTCCAGCTCTCCTCCCCCCTACCACCAACCAAGAAAGATTCAAATAAGCTTAAAGAAAGAGAATTAGTCACCTCTAAAGGGTTGGCCAACACGTCAGCCATCCGGTTACAATCTCGCTTACAAAAAGAAAACGAAATTCTATGGAACCGAGGTATAAGATCTAAGATATCCTCAACAACACAGTTGAGGTCATAAATATCTTGGGAAGTCCCGTTAATAATATCAATCAGAATACGAGAGTCGGGCTCCACCAAGATATCAGAAATAGTGTCACCATACACTTCCAAAATATTCTTTAATCCTTCTTTTAACGCCAAACCTTCCATCATGATAGTCGAAGAAGCTTTGACATTCTTGCGAGCACCTATCACCAGAGGCACCCCCTTATCGTCCCTCAAGATCCAGCCAAGACCTCCCGAGCAATAGCGAGCATGCCAAGATCCATCAACATTCAGCTTCCATTTGCCAGCCGGGGGAGCCTTCCAAGATCTCGGGCCTCTTTCCAAAGAGCGATCCTCCAACTCACCACCTGCAACATAACCAGACAAACCAGAATAAGAATTGACAGCACTAAAAATCAAATTTATCAACTTACTGAAAGAGGCTTTTGAATTGTCATGAAGGATAAAATTTCGGTTAGTCCACAACTGCCATAACACTATCATGACTAGGGGGAGCTCATGGCAATTCACTTTTGCATATATTCCCTCCCAGAAACATTCGCCCGATATCGCGTTCTTGAAAAAAAAATTAAAGTCAGATAAAGAAGGAAAAATCCTTTTCCACGCCTTAACAACCATCTTGCAGTCTTTAATGATGTGCACATTAGTTTCAAGGCATTTTCCACACAACGTACAAGCCCCATTTGTAACCACCCCTTTTTTAAGGATATTCGCCTTTGTAGGGATGACGTTATTGAGAAGGCTCCATGCACCAAGCTTAATTTTATGGGCCACATTAACTTTCCAGAAAGACTTCCACAGGTTGGCTTTAGCTGCGAATCGAAGAAGAGGCCACAACAGCGTTGGAAATGTTCATCGCCAGATGATAAGCACTTTTAACATTGAACAGACCGTTGGTACAAAGATTCCAAATAACTTCATCTGGCCTCGGCCTATCTCCTAAAGGAGTTCTCAATATGATTTCAGCTTCAACCGAAGAGAAGGTGTTTACAATTTTGTCAAAGTCCCAGCTTCGGTCAGCTTTGATAAGATTAGCAACTTTCATCTCCTTCCACAGGCCATGGGCACTAAGAGAGCAGGGATTGTCAGGTCTACTCAGCCAAGGATCTCTCCCCATCACAATGGACTTGTCGTTACCCACTTTCCATCTGAACCCCTTAAGAAATAAATCACGGCCCCAAAGAATGCTACGCCAAGTAAGCGACGGC
>JBBMEG010053434.1:0-16173 GCA_037832605.1 Cyclanthera cordifolia
TATATATATATAATTGACGCATTTATGTGTATGATAAACAATACTTCATGTAATACCTCTAATTTTGTTTGTCGTCTTATTCAAAACTTGACCGTTTCAAAGTGTATTTTACCATTAAATATATTTAATGTATTTTTTTAGTACAAATTGGAGGAGGAGACCACAAACTCTATATAGAGAGTATTATCATGTTGAACTTGATTACCATCAAGCAATGAAACTAACGCGTTACAAATTATTTTGATCATTCAATGTATGTTTTAATTGTATTATAACAATACATCAATGACATTACGTTTAAAAATACCATGTATAATACATATGTAGTGATCAAAATATGTTTCAAAATACGACATATACAATATTAAGTATTTCGGTCGTATTACAAAATACATCATATCAAGTTTTAGCGGGTACACTTCATTCTTAATCTCATTCATAATTTAATGTATTATAATAGTATTATTAATTAATATAATTTCCTTATTTTGTTTAAAGCATACCAAGAATTCGCCTCTCCAATTCTAGAAACACCACTCTATACTTCAAATTTAATTTTGTTCAAGTATTTGGAATTATAAATAGAACCATAATGGTAGACCACGATTTCTTGGCTATGGTGGGATGATGACGTAAGAAAAAAATCTAAAATAATGAGCTACTCGAAATATGAACTAGATGGTTTCATTAATTGGGGAGAGAATCATTGCCTAATATACATATTTTCTTATTTTTGTTTCCTAAATTTCGGCTACTATTGATTATGAAATGGATCGTTTTGTAATTTACCAAATATTATTTTTTATTTTTTATTTTTTAAAATGGATAATCACAGATTGGGTGACCACGCCACTTGCTAAGCCAGCCACCGGAAAATATCAGAGAAACGGATATTACAAATTAATTTCACGAATAAGTCTCGAACAGATCTTGGAGAGAGACTAAATATGAATTTTAGTAAATTCAAATGCTATGAATATTTTTTACCATTTATTTTTATTTTGGTTAGATTTACAATATTTTATCTTATTTTGGATAGGCAAAGAACGCGAAACATGCCCTTACTTTTTTTTTTTTTTTTTTTCAAAGGAATGGAAAACGGACATTAAATTAAGAAACATGCACATTTTTATTTATTTATTTATTTTGAAAATGACATGCACATATTATTAATAAAGAAAGAAACTATCGATTTTGGGTGAAATAAGAATTATTTTTATTTATTTTTTATTTTCTATATTCGAATTCATGCACTTGAACCAATTAAGTTATTGTTTTTCAACACAACATCCGTATTTGGATTTGGAGTGAGGAAACAATAGTTTTCTTTCTTCTTTTGGAATAATACAAAAAGTTGGATTATATATAAAAAAAATCTAAATCTTGTCATTTATTTTAAAAATTGTAACAATAGCCACTTTTTATAAATATTTTTACATTATGTTCTTGATTGAAGGGAACTTCTTGCTCAGGATGAAAGTGTTTTACTTTGTTCATGGGTTGAAGAAGAGTGTCTGAGTCACACTTTGGTTGATATCGGCTCTCGTTACAGGGTTGCCGTTGTTTTATCTGAGTAGCCATCAGAATTTGGTATCGAAGACCACTCACAAGATCTTAGATGTTATTACATGGACACGCTGATAACTTTTCTAATAGGGTCAATTTTGTGATTGGTGAAGACATAGTCGTTGAAAATACTGGCGTCCAAGTTCCATGAGAACCGATTTTTCGACAGAACTCAAGACTCTATGTTCCATTATCACATTCTACGAACCCTTTTGTACTCTACATAAATTGATATAACTGAAAGTACTGCTGGATTCAAGACGGGTAGATTGTGTTTCGAGGGTACAAAATCAGACCATAAGAAGACCCCTAAAATGGAAGAGATCGAAAGGATGAAGCAAGAGAAGGGTAAAGCTTGGACGATGAAGGTGTTGGTTGAAGCAGTTACGAGTTCGAAGAGATCGATCTCCCACCTACTTGATGAATGCTACTACCAAAATGTTGATGATGATGAGAAAGCGGATGTGATGAAATCTGGCAGACACGCTGCCAACAAGATCTTCGACAATATTGCTCCGGAAAAAGGGTGAAAGACCTTCCTTTATGCTTGTGATATTATGTTGAAATTTATGTTGGTGTTTGAACCTTTCCTTTTTGGTAGGTTCATAGATAAAGCGGATCTTCTGAAAGTCATTACCGAAGAAGAAGTCGAACGTGCGTTACCACTCCTTGAGGTAGATGAGACAGTGAAGATTGACAAGAAAGCTCTAACAAAATGGGTGGTGAGACTTTGTATCTACTAATTTATCTTTAGTCGTGTCAAGTCATCAACCCATCATAACAATCATGGATTGGCCTAGTGGTCAAGAAGGTCTTGAAAATTAAGAAGTTACAAGCTATTCTATGACAGTCACATACTTAAGAATTACAATTACTTTTGTAGGCTCAATCAATTGTCACATGAGACTAATGAAAGTATGCAAACGCTGACACGAACATTTACCGTTACAAGGAAAACGGAGCTCACTTAGGCCCCATTTGCTAAAATGTGGAATCATTCTAAGACTTGTGGCAAACAAGTAACAACAATGAAAATTGTTCTCATTTGTCAATCCAATGAGCAAACAAAGCCTTAGAACATAATAAACGTGTAAAGTTCTATTGGCCAAGACGACATACGACTAGGAAATACTGGATTGCAGACCATTTTTGGGAGCTCCATAGCTCTCGTAGTTAGCCGAACACTTCATTTTCTAAATTTTTTCAATAGCCAATGTGTCTCGAGTCTCAACAATGTTCTATGGAATGTAGAAACTTTTGTTTTGTGCAGATCAAGGTTGATGAAGAGAGAAAAAAAACTAGCATATGCCTTGAAGACGCTAAAACGGCCGTGAAGCAGTTGAATAACTTAATAGCTGGGTTTATTATAATATAGCAGCTGTTATTTGGCTTCTGTTGATGGAAATAGCTACAACCAAAGTACTTCTGTTCCTTCTATCTCAACTAACAGTGGCAGCTTTCATGTTCGGAAACACTTGCAAGACGACATTCGAAGCTCTAATCTTCGTTTTTGTTATGCATTCATCTGATGTTGGGGATCGTTGTTCTGTAGATGACGTCCAGGTAATCCTCTTACCTTTTGTTCCATGAAGTCCCTTGTTTCTTCTCTGTTTGACGTGGCAATCTATGCAGATGAAGCTTGAAGAAATGAACATCTTGAGAACGGTTTTCTTGAAATCCTCCCATGAGAAGGTGTATTTTCCCAACTCAGTTTTGGCAACAAAGCCCGTCACTAATTACTACAGAAGTCCAGACATGTGGGACACGATAGAACTCTCAATCGGTTTCACCACATCACTCGAGAGCATCGGGCTCATGAAAGAGGTAAGTGGAAGTAGAACAATGAAGATTTCAATGCATCTTCACATATATATAGATCGATTTGCAATGCAACCCTTACTGATGTTTTATTCAATGGGTTCAGATATTTGGAGAATAATCCGCAACACTGGCATCCAATTCACAGGTGTGGTGGTGCAGGAGATTGAAAATGTGAATAAGATAAAAATATTTCTTTCTGTGAACCACACCATGAATTTCCAAGAATGGGGTGAGAAGAGTCGTCGAAGATCCGAGCTCATGATGGAGTTAAAGAAAACTTTAGAAGAATTGAAGATCAACTACAATCTCCTGCCTCAAACAGTTCATCTCTTCCCAGTCGAGGTGTGCTGAAATCAACATAAGACCTTAAGCTTCTTCTGCTTCTTATAGTTTGGAAAATAAATGGTTAGCTTCTTTTAATTACAGGCACTTAAGTAGTATTTCTAAGAGAATTTCAATTCGTATCAGTTCAATCAATCAACTAACGATGAATAGTAGCGTACACATTACAATTGGAAACTTAAATTTCTAGGACTGATTGTAGCAGCTACTCATCTAATAATATTTACCCATATAAATAGTAAATGTATAGATGTACGACTTGTGTCAACTATTACAGTTGTTTTAGTGGAATAAAGTTGTTTCCACGATAGTGGTGTACTGGTAGTAGACAATTTCTATAAGTAGAATTTGTCATTATGTAAGAGAGACACTGTCTGACCCTACAACATTTAGATGTCAAAAAAATAAAAAAAAATCAACACTAAATTATTTCTTCGGTAACTGGCCACTATAAATTGAACTTGTAAACTTTTGAATCTCTAAAGCCGTCTTTGACCACTAGACCAACCCATCACAGTTATGAAGTAGTATTTATATGGTTAAATTTTAAAAGTAAAAAATAAAAAAATGCTAAATAATTATAGCATGGAGCTTTAAAGTATCAAAATTTTTAACATATTGGAATAAGTTACTTTCCAATTCTCAAACTTAAAAGAATATATATTCTTTGATGTACATTTATATTCACACCAAATTTTCAACTTAGCAAATCTGAGTGAGTTATTCTTCATTCTCAAATCTTTTTTAGTCAATCGATTCTCACACTAGAAGAATATATTCTGAACATAATATTTATCTAAATATTGAACATAGTAATTGGTATATATGTTTAATCTATATATTTTATTAAATTTTTGTTAAACATATTCAATCCCTAATTATTCTTCAAAACATCCTCTACAATTTTTGTTAAACAGTTTCCCTTTCCCTCTATTTTATTTTTTGTTACAATTTTTGTTAAACAGTTTCCCTTTCCCTCTATTTTGTACAAGTACCCATAAAATACTGTGAGCTAGCCCCCATTTAGTCAAGTTCAAAACAGAATGCATACAAGGTGACATTTGATGATAAGTGCTCAGAGGAAAAAATGAAAACAGTACTCAGATTTACATTGGGTTTCGTGAGGTTTACTTTAATCCGACTCCATTAACCCGTGTTCCAATCATACTTCCATCAAACACGATTTTGGGGGTTAAGTTAGTCCAGATTAACTCAACCCCTCATCCAAACACGCCCTTAAGAGTTACGGGGATAATGAAGGCTACACTGATATCGTGCAAACAAAAAAAATGAAACTATAAAACAGCATTGATTTCAAAAAAAAAAAAAAAAGAATAGAGAATAAAAAACCTAAACCCCTAAAAGGCTTAATGGGCTTGTACAAACTTAACATAAACATAATGAAATACCCTAACATCAATGCTCTAACATCTAATGTCCCCATTAATTAAAAGACAAATGAGAACAAAATAACCAGTCTTTCCTTGAGCTCTTCCTTTGAAGAAAAAGGAAATACGAAGTGAAAATTGATGAGAAACTATTGGAAAGAAAAATGCAGTCACCAATCTCAAGCATATATATATATATACACACACACACACAATGGTAAACAAGACCTGTCACTAAATGAAATATAAATCTCAAAGCGTGTTTCATACTAATATCTTTTTATTATAAATTTAATATGAATTCATTCCCTAAACTACATTTCATATAAATTAAGATTGAAAACGATAGCAATGAACATCTCGTTGTGCCTAGACAATATATAATCCTATCTTCAACCAGTATATTTGACTTTTTCTTTTCTTTTTTCATTTTGTAATTTAGAAGAAAGAAAAGAAAGTAAAGAATGAAGTGATCTAACGAGCTTAAAAAAAAGAGAGATGTACCTGTTGTGCCTGACGAGCGTTATCACATCAAGCAATGTCCTAGCAGAGAAGCCTAGAGGCTTTTCTATTGCGAGCATAATTGACTTCAGAAAATAGCATTGGCCACGAACTAGAAATCTGAATGATATAGATGAACTAAGCTTGAATGCTTGATGGGAGTTCTGCACAGCGGGCATTTAGGTTTTTCATTGCTCCATTCCATTATGCAGTTCCTGATTATATTTTTTAAACCAAAACAAAGAACATGTTATGACAGCATTAGTAAACCATAATCAAAGAATAAAAAACAATAGACAAAACATATAGATTTGATTAACCCTTCCACCAAACACGAGCCAAAACTGATACTTTCAGGGAGTGCACATGCTACTATCTCATCCCATCGTTGGCCATTCTCTCAAGGATTCGAGTTTTTCTTGGCGACCGCCAACCTAGACTAGATAGAGGTGGCCATTGTCAACCTCTTCCTAGAATCTAGGGTGAAAGGAAAAACTGAAAACAGATGAAACTGAATCAAAACAAACAGATCCAATGGATTGGTTTGATTTTTTAGAACAATATTGGATCATTCGATTTGATATTTTAAAAAACTAAAATATATTGGTTCACTTTCGGTTGTTAATAGAGGAACCAAAAAAATCGAACCAAGCTACATATATAAATATTAAGATATATATAGATATATATATATATATATATATAGATAAATTAGATTTGATGGAAGAACAAATTTAAATGTGAAATATGAAATAAAAGTATAACGTAAATATTGTGACATTTATGGAAAAAAAAAGGTTTTTGGTTAGTAAAATAAAATCCTTAAAATCAAATTGCAAATGAGGAGAAAATTTTTTGAAAAATAAACCAAATTTTTATTGAAATAAAAATCGAAAACGGAACAAAAACTGAACAGAATCAATTAAAAACTGAACCGATGGTTTTGTTCGTTAATGAACATCGATTTGGACCCAATTATTGAAAACTCGAGGATAGTGGTTCGATTGTCAAATTTTCACAAAACCGAGAAAAACAAATAGACATTACTCCTACTAAAATCTACATCATATTTCTCTTCCCTTGTCTAATGGAAACCAACCACACCCATTAAGTTTCCTCTTCACTCTCTTTTCACCACACCCATGAAGTCTCAATTCACTCTATTTTCACCGTTTTGCCTTACCTGCGACTCTGACCTCCGACCAGCTTAAGAGCACCTCTTCACGTGCTCTTCGACGCTCCTCAAACAGCTCATCACGAGCTCCACCTCCTTTGCTTATCTCTGATCCCTCAAATTTCTCACGTCCAAATCTCTTTGAAAAATCGAAAGGAGCCACGAAACACACACCATAGTGCCCACAAATGCACAGAAGCATATCTCCATCGAAACACTATTGGAGCTCAAAGAGGATGCATCTCTCCTTAAAACTAGGAGAGAGGGAGAACCTCATTTTTATCACTTTATAGAAACTATATTATTGACGACTATTCATCCATTTACATGCCTGGGAAGCTACATTACACATCAAGGGAAAATTTTCACATTAAAAACTGAACTTCATAAAAAATTTAAAATACATGAACCTTGTCACATACAAAATGTTGGAGATACTCACATTGTGGTCATTTGTCCCAATGTCCCACAATGGAAATGTGAGGATTCTTCAACACATTTATAAGATTAGGTGGGCTACTCTTCTCATAACCAATTGATTTTGAGATAGATGTCCACGCTTACTAATATGGTATCAGAGCTCTGGATTATTAATCCCTAAAATTCTGAGGACTCCACCCAAGCGAGCAAAATACTTAACCGGGCATTTGATGATCCCAAAAATTTGGATCCGGCCCTAGCGAGTGAGCCAAAGCGTGTATATTTCGGGCAAAAAAATCGGATCTAATCCAAGATGGCTTTCCCAAAAATGGTGCCCTCTTGAGGGGGGCATGTTGGAAATACTCGCCTTGTGGCACCTTAAGGCGCGGGCTTTTTTACTTAAGGCGCACTATATAAAAAGACATTAAAAAATATACATATAGAAATTTATGCACAATCAAAACACTTTTCATGAAGAAAAATAAACTTTTAACCAAGAATACTATGCAAAACAAACATAAGATTCAAATATTAACCTTCATTTCATTGGAAGAAATGAAGTTTAATTCAGGAAAATA
Organism: Cyclanthera cordifolia; assembly: GCA_037832605.1. Taxonomy (NCBI): domain Eukaryota; kingdom Viridiplantae; phylum Streptophyta; class Magnoliopsida; order Cucurbitales; family Cucurbitaceae; genus Cyclanthera; species Cyclanthera cordifolia. The sequence goes on from JBBMEG010053434.1 coordinate 7,791, forward strand.
TATAAATCATATATAAACTCAACTATAAACCTTCACTTCATAGAAATAAATTAAGTTTTATTAAAAAAATGATATATAAACACGCATAAGTGATTTAAGACATTTTGATACTTTAAAGAACTTATCTCGCGCTATGAATGACCTAGTACGGGGATCTCGCTATTACGCGCGCCTTATTAAGCGCGCTGCGCCTTGCGCCTAGGCGCCCGCCTGGGTGCGCCTTTCAAAACACTGAGGTGGACTACTCTCATCGTCAATTGATTTTGAGATGGATGTAAATACTTTTTAATAAAAAGTTGAGTAGTTAACTTAACTTAAAAAAAACTTTGTTCCTAAATTTTTATTACATACAGGAAGGAAAATGAATTCAAACTTCTTAACCTTTGATAATTCATATTAAAATAACCTTTTGTTTTAACTCTTCCACAATACCTATTTCTTTCATTCCAATCATCCCACAATTGTAGAACTTAAAAAAAATATTATTAATGATATTTGATAGCATTATCAATCATTAAAATGATGTGTTATTTTATTTAGCCAACAAGACTATTCTTATAAATTAATACATTATGACCATTTAGATAGCTTACCAGTTAAAAGGACCTTTAAGAATCAAGAGTTATGAATTTAATTTATGGTGGTCACCTGCACAAGAATTAATTTTTTATAAACTTCCTTCACATTCAAATGTTGTAAGGTTGAGCATTATATCCCTTAAAATTAGTTGAGATACGCGTAAATTGAACTGAACAATCACAAACATATAAAAAAATACAAAAAAAAAAAAAAAAAAAAAATCTAATACAGTATAGTAATGGTAACATTTATATACTCATACTTGAAGCTTTGACTTTAATGGCATTGTTCCTCATAGCCCTTTTTCTTTTGAACCCTTTTTCTTTTGGTTTATCAATCTGCCATTATTCTTTTTCTCCTCTCTTTAAAATAATTGAAACGAAGTGCATTGCTGTTCTTATCCATTGAAAAATTTCTAAGTTCCTCACTTTTCTGGTAAGTTTTTCTCTAACAATGTGATCTTCTTACTGTAAATGTTCTTCCATGGAATGGTAGCTGAAGATTCTTTCCTCAGCTTTATGATTCTGACTGTATCTTTCATTTGGTCTGCTTAGAGATAGGTTTGGATTCTCATGGATTCAAGCAGGAATAAACCTTTGAAACCCGTTCAAAGAAATTCGTCTCAGAATGAAAGTAAAAATGGAAGCCAAGTGGTAGTTGAAATCAGCAGTGTTGTACCTTCCAAAGAAACCAGAGATGAAAAGGGCTACTCTGTACTCGAAAAAACCAAAGAGCCAATGGATTCGAGCACTGCATATGACTACGCTCCGACTGCAAACAAGCCCACGAAAATCCTCAGTTCAACTAGAAAATCCCTCAAAAGATCAATCCTCTCAAAACCCAAATCCAGATTTGGAGAACAGCCAAGTTACATGGATTCAGATATGTTTGAGGAGAATCATTCGCCGTTGAGAGATCAAACAGGTGCAGCTTTGTTCACCCGCTCGGCTTCAAACGTGCCAAAGGAACAACGGGAAAAAGAAGAAGATGAGGAAATCTACAAGACAGAGGAATTGAAGAGAAAGAAGCACAAGAAAGTGAAGGTAAGGACGTTGATCAAATGGGTTGGAGTTTTTTGCATAATTGGTTGCTTGGTGGCTAGCTTGACTGTTAACCCTTTGAAGAATTGCTATCTTTGGGGTTTGAAGGTTTGGAAATGGTGTTTGCTTGCTACTGTGACTTTGTGTGGAATGATAATAACACATAGGTTTATGAATGTGATTGTGTTCTTGATTGAGAGAAACTTCTTGCTCAAGAAGAAAGTGTTTTACTTTGTTCATGGGTTGAAGAAGAGTGTCCGAGTCACCCTTTGGTTGACATTGATTCTTGTTACATGGTTGCCGTTGTTCGATCGGAGTAGCCATCGGATTTTGGGATCGAAGACCACTAGGAAGATCTTGGATGCTGTTACATGGACACTGATAACTCTTCTAATAGGGTCAATTTTGTGGTTGGTGAAGACATTGTCATTGAAAATACTGGCGTCCAAGTTCCATATGAACCGATTCTTCGACAGAATTCAAGACTCTATTTTCCATCATCATGTTCTACAAACCCTTTTGAGCCCTCCATTTATTGGTATGACTGAAAGTACTTCGGGGAACAAAAGGGGTAGATTGAGTTTCAAGGGTAAAAAGTCAGATCATAAGAAGGTCATTGACATGGGAAAGATCGAACAGTTGAAGCGAGAGAAGGTTACAGCTTGGACAATGAAGGTGTTGGTCGAAGCAGTTACGAGTTCTGAGATGTCGATCTCACAACTACTCGACGAAAGCTACCAAAATATTGCTGATGGTGCGATCGCGGATGAGATGGAAGTTGCCAGATATGCTGCCTACAAGATCTTCAACAATATTGCTCTTCCTGGAAACAGGTGAAAAACTTCCCGTTTTCTTGTGATATTTTGTTGAAATTTATGTTAATATTTTAACTTTTCCTTTTTGGTAGGTTCTTAGAGAGAGAGGATCTTCAGAAAGTCATGATCGAAGAAGAAGTTGAACTTGTGTTACCACTTTTTGAGGTAGATGAAACAAGGAAGATCGACAGGAAAGCTCTAACAAATTGGGTGGTGAGACTTTGTATCTACTATTTATCTTTAGTCGTATCAAGTCATAAACCCATTATAATCATCGTGGATCCGCCTAGTGGTCAAGAAGATCTTGAAAATTAAGAAGTTATAAGTTCAATCCAGGTTGGTTACCTACCTAAGAATTGACAACTAACATTGTAGGCTCCGTCAAATGACTCATGAGAATAATCAAAGTATGCTTAAACTGACTTGAAAATTAACAGTTACAAAGGAAACGTAGCTCACTTAGGCCCCACTTGCTAAAGGTTGAATCATTCTAAGACTTATGTTAAACAACAATGAGAAACAGTCTCATTTGTCAATCCTACAAGCGACATATGACTAAGAATACTAGATTCCGGACCATTTCTGTAAACTCCAAAGCTTGCATAGTTATGGCCGCACCTAATTTTCTAAAGTTTATCAACAACCAATACGTCTCAAGTCTCGACAATAATCAATTGAATGTAGTAACTTTTGTTTTGTGCAGGTTAAGGTTTATCAAGAGAGAAAAACACTAGCACATGCCTTGAAAGACACTAAAACGGCCGTGAAGCAGTTGAATAACTTAGTAACAGCACTTATTATAATAATAACAGCTGTTATTTGGCTTCTATTGATGGAAATAGCTACAACCAAAGTACTTCTATTCCTTCTATCTCAACTTGCAGTGGCAGCTTTCATGTTTGGAAACACTTGCAAAATGATATTCGAAGCTCTAATTTTTGTGTTTGTCATGCATCCATTTGATGTTGGGGACCGTTGTTCTGTTGATGGCGTCCCAGTAATCCTCTTTACCTTTCGCTCATTGAAGTCTCTTGTTTCTTCTCTATTTGACATGTGGCAATTTATGCAGATGTTGGTTGAAGAAATGAACATCTTGACAACAGTCTTTTTGAAATTCTCCAATGAGAAGGTGTATTTTCCCAACTCAGTTTTGGCAACAAAGCCCATCACTAATTACTACAGAAGTCCAGATATGTGGGACATGATCGAACTCTCGATCAGTTTCACTACACCACTCGAGAGCATCGGGCTCATGAAAGAGAGAATAAAGAGGTGGGTGGATGTAGAACCGTGAGGATTTCGAATGCACCTTTACAAATATATAGGTTGATTTGCAATACAATGCTTACCGATGTTTTCGTCAATGGGTTCAGGTATTTGGAGAAGAATCCACAACACTGGCATCCAATTCACGGTGTGGTGGTGCAGGAGATTGAAAATGTGAATAAGATAAAGATATTTCTTTATGTGAACCACACCATGAATTTCCAAGATTGGGCAGAGAAGAATCGTCGAAGATCGGAGCTTGTGATGGAGTTAAAGAAAACTCTCGAAGAATTGAAGATCAACTATGATCTCCTGCCTCAAACAGTTCATCTCTTCCCGGTCGAGGTGCGCTGAAATCCACAGAAGATCTTAAGCTTCTTCAGCTTCTGATAGTTTAAAAAATAAATGGTCAGCTTCTTTTAGTTGCTTTATTAGCTTGACTACAGACAATTAAGAAGTATTTTACATTTACTAAGGGAATGGTATATTAGTATCAGTTTAATCAATCTACTAACGATGATTAACAGCAAAACATAAATTACGGGTAGACATTAGAATTGGAAACTTTAATTTCTAGTACTGATTGTAGCAGCTACTCATCTAATAATATTTAGACATGTAAACAGTAAATGTATAGCTTTATCACTCGCGTCTACTATTTCATTTGTCTTAGTCAAATAAATAATGGTGGGCTGGTGGTAGACAATTTCTCCTCGTAATAAGTAGAATTTTCCATTACGTATGAGATACTGCCTGACCTTACAACATTTTGATGTCAAAGAAATGTATATGAAATTACTTCTTAGGTAAGTGACCACTTTAGATTGAATCCGTAACCTTTTGGATATCTGAAGCCATCTAGGATCATTAAGCCAACCCATGATAGCTATGAAGGTTACGGAGTAGTATTTATATGGTTAAATTTTAGAAGTAAAAAATAAAAAACTAAATAATTATAGCATGGAGCTTTAAAGTATCAAAATATCAAACGCAGTAACTGGAATAAGTTACTTTTCAATTGTCGAAGTTAAAAGAATATATTCTTTGATGTACATTATATTCACACCAAATTTTAAACTTAGCAATCAGTGTGAGTTATTCTACATTCTCAAACCTTTTTTAGTCAATAGATTCTCAAACTAGAAGAATATATTCTAACACATATTTTTATCAAAATTTTGAACATAGTAATTGATATACATGTTTAATATTTATTTTTTGAAATTTTTGTTAAAAATATTCAAATCGCTACTTATTATTCTTCAAAACATCCTCTAAAAGGTACAAAGTTATAGTAAACAATAACGGTTAAAGATAAAACCCTCGATAGATCTCCATATTGTCCACTTTTAGCGTAAACACTCAACTTTGCTTTTGATTCCACCCAAAATGTCTCACAACCATGGAGATGGTTGTCCTCACACATATACCCATAATATATCTCCTATATAATCAATATTTTGATAACTGTGAACCGGAACTTTGCCACACTACATACTTAGGGACACCTACGCCTATCCTAAAGCTTGAACCCAAAAGACATTAAGAGTGTGTTTGGAGGAAGGGGAATGAGAATGATTATGGGAGAAATGAGAATTAGAGGGAGAATAAGAAAAGGAATAATTATGGGGAAAATGATTGTTTGTGAAAGGAATGATTATAGAGAGAATGATTTATTAGGGTGAAAGGAAGGGAATGATAATGAAGAAAATAAAATAGTGTATGATGTGAGTGAAAAATAGTTATTGCATGAATAAAAAGTAGTTAGAGAGAGAATAAAAAGTTGATTTTGGGTAAACGTGATTATGGGGAGAATGATTCTTGGTGGCCCAAATACCGAGAATCATTCACATTACCATCTCCCCCTCTATTCTTGGTGGCCAAACACACGCTAAGGAATTTTAATTTTACAGTTACGTTCTGGTAGAATTTCGCCAACTTTATTATCTTCAATGTCTAGAGAGAATCTCCCTCATCTCAAATGAGACTTTTACAAATGAAAAAGATTGAAACCTTTCCCTACCTTCTTCCACATATTTATAGTTTCTTACTATTTTTACAAAGTGCTCCTACTCTCACATGTGCCACTCACAAGCGCACCCGTACATTCCCGCTCCTTTCTTATTTCTCCTAGTATACACAAGCAATGGCTTCGGGGCCTCATCAATACCCGCCCCCCAAAGCGCCACCTTGTCCTTAAGGTGGAAATCTGGAAACTGTAGCTTGATATTTTCTGCCGACTCCCATGTCGCGTCTTCTGGTAGGTCGTCTTCCCATTGTATTAACACTTCACATGTTTTTCCTTCTTCCACTACTTCTTGCATTTCGATTATGGCTTTGGGACAAACCTCCGCCCGTAAATCATCTCTCACCCGTTTTGGGGCTGCAACATCATCACCGATGACCCTACTACTACCTTGCGAAGTACTGAAATATGAAACACAGGATGTATTCTGACCTTTTCAGGCAGCTTCAAACGGTACACTACGCTCCCAACTCTTGCTGATACACGGTAGGGCCCGATAAACTGCAGTGCTAGCTTCGGATGTTTAAACTTTGCCAACGATGATTGGCGGTATGGCCGCAGTTTAATATACACCCAATCTTCTACATCAAATTGAACGTCACGTCGTTTTGCATTTGCACGGTCTGTCATTGTCTGCTGAGCTCGTAACAATGCAGATTTTAGTATTGCTAGCATCTTGTCACGATCACTAAGTAAAGAGTCGACACTGCTAGATGACTCTTCCCACTGTCACAGTTCAGAATGGGTGGAATCGCACGCCCATACACTACCTCAAAAGGGGTCATCCCAGTCCATGAATGGTATGAGGTGTTATAACTGAACTCTGCCCACGAAATCCACTTGCACCAAAACTTGGGTTGTGTCATGAAAAAACAACGCAAATAAGATTCCACGCAACGATTTACAACTTCGGTTAGCCCATCCGTTTGAGGATGGTATGTGGTACTCAGGCAAAGTTTGGTGCCCGACGCCTTAAATAATTCTTCCCAAAAAAGGCTAGTAAAATTTTTGCCTCTATCCGACACAATGCTATTCGGAATGCTATGTAAGCGCACTACCTCTTTAATAAACACTTGTATCATTGTCAAGGACGTGTACGGATGTCATATTGTGATGAAATGAGCATATTTTGACAACTGATCTACTACTACCAAAATCGTATCAAATCCTTCAGACTTTGGAAGGCCTTCAATAAAATCATAGATACATCCTCCCATATGCTTTCGGGAATCGGCAAAGGTTGCAGTAGTCCCGCAGAGGACAAGGATAAGTGTTTCGCCTGCATACATATTTCACATTCTGACACAAAGAACCTTACTCGAGCTTACACCCCCGGTCAATATGCTTCTTTGGCTAATCTCTGATAAGTCTTCAACGCACCAAAGTGTCCTTCTATAGCTCCCGTTGAAACTCCAACAACAATAATGGAATGGTGGCTCAGTTAGGCAGCAAGGCTATTCTTCCCTTGTAACACAACACACCATTTGCAACTGTATACCCCATTGAGGCTGAACCTCCTGCCATCAATGCCGAATAAATGCTCATCAAATGGGGGTCGTCTTTCACCTGTTGAACATATACGTCCGTGTTGATGCTCGGCACACGGCTCAACATTCCAAGCTAGCAAGCGATAGGCATTCGTGATAGGCCATCTGCTGCAGTATTTTCCAACCTTTCTTATACTCAATGTGGAAATCATGCGCCATGAGTTTGAAATCCAACGTTGATAATCGCCATGATAACCCGTTGTTCCAATAGAAACTTTAGGCTTTTCTAATCCATTCGCACGACAAAATGATGCCCCAACAGATAAGCCCTCCACCGCTGAATCGCAAACACAATGGCCATCAATTCACGTTCATACACTGATTTAACGAGGTAGGTAACTGGCAGCGCTATACTAAAATAGGCTATCGGTTGCCCTTCTTGCGTCAACACCGCCCCAACTCCAATGCCTGAAGCGTCTGTCTCCACTAAAAATGATTTCGAGAAGTCTGGCAGCCGAAGCACTGGCACACTGCTCATGGCATGCTTCAACCTCTGAAAACAATCCTCGGCTTTTGCTCCCCATCCAAACTTTCATTTTTAAAGTAACTGCGTCAAGGGAAAAGCTAGAGTACCATATTTGCCACAGAACGTCTATAGTACCTTGTCAAACCCAAAAATCTAGGAAGATCTTTAATGTTTTTGGGACTAGGCCTTTGAATCATAGCCTCAATCTTTGCTGGGTCTGCGGACACCCCTTCAGCCGAAATGAAATGACCCAGATATTCAATGCGACTCAATCCAAACTGGCACTTCTTTGCATTGGCAACAAAGGCATGAGTCTACAACACTTCAAAAACTGATGTTAAGTGCTCCACATGATCTGTCATCGACGAACTATATATCAGAATGTCGTCAAAAAAACTAATACAAACTTTTTCAGAAAAGGTCGTAGTATTTCAATCATAGCTGACTGAAAGGTAGAGGAGCGTTCTTTAGGCCAAAAGGCATTACAACAAACTCATAATGTCCCTCATGAGTTCTGAAAGTTTTTTTGTGAACGTCAGACAGTTTAACTCGAATTTGATGATATCCCTGTTGGGATAAAAATGAAATATGAAATGAAATATTGCGGAAGCAAAAATCAAATCAATGTCTCAATGTTTCTTGAA